>SZWC01004406.1:0-17310 GCA_023375785.1 Penium margaritaceum
TACATATACATATACATATACATATACATATACATATACATATACATATACATATACATATACATATACATATACATATGCATATACATATACATATACATATACATATACATATACATATAAACATTTTTACTGATTGTTTTTGTTGTATTTCTCTTCATACGCATACTTGATTTGTATGGGTGCCACGTTTGGTGACATTTCTGTGCTTTTGGCCCGACATGTTTCAGTGCTCATAGATGGAGGTATTCACGTAACTTTACTTGTTTGTTGGTGTCGACAGATATAGTTCGCGCGAACCTGATGGGTAGGTAGTCGGGGTGTGTTTTCACGCGATACATCATCAATGTCCATTTCACATAAACATCTTCACGCATGACAACTCTCTCGCGTGGCCATATATATATGTGTATATGTAGACATATATTTGGTTTTTCAAACCTAATGCCGCTGTTGTCGCTCGACGGCAGTTTACGTAGTCGTCTGACATGTGTTTTTTTTTCCGATCAGGATGGTGCAATACTACTTGGTTTGGATCCTCGACGATGTTTTATACGGACCCGTCCCCATTGGGCCTCGACCCTATGACTTGCGGTGTCCTGTTTTAAGAGAATCGCCGAAATAGCGTGATGGACTTCCGATCATGGGCAGCTTTCGATATGCATGCTCGTACGTCCATCGCGGCATCTCCCAAGTCATTGCCGGGAAAGGCATAGGAAACTGTATAACTTCATATGGTCGACGTTTCCTCTACTGTTAGGGACGCCCTATGAGCTAACATAAAAAACAAAACAATGTCTAACCCGTCACATGTAAAAGTCGACAACAACGATGCCAGCAAGTCTGGATGTCGAACACGGCGGACCCGGTGTCCGGATTTGTGTACGGTATGCTTTCATTGAAACTGATTTTCACCAATGTGCGATACAAAATATTATCGTCATCTTGCCCCCACTTTTTAAAGTGGGGCCAAGACGTCGATAATATTTCATCCGTACTGGGCGTCCTAGCCATGATTCCCCGAAGCACCAAAAGTGGGGTCGACATGGCCATGACTTTCCGGAATGGGGGCAACCCAGCCATTCTTCTCAGAATGGGGGCGTCTCAGACATGCCAGAGCGAGAATGGGGGTGACTTACAAAGTCACCCGGACCGGGAGGGGGTCCTGGAGTGGGGTATTCGAGAAATACCATGAGAAGGGATACTCCACATAGAGCGTTCGGTGAACAAAAAAAAAAGAAAAGGGTTCCTCCTATTGTCTTTCCTTTCAGGAAGTGAGTTCTTGTTCTTGTTTTTACTTATCACTTTTACCTTTTAGTGTGGCTTGAGGCCACCACCGTCGGCTAACGACGGAAACCGCTGTAGCTGCAGCCGCCGTGAGAGTCGCAACAGTAGCAGCAACAGCAAAGATGGCTTGAGGCCACAGCCGTCGGCTGACGACGGCACCCGGTGCAGCATCGGCGACACCGAACGTGACTTGAGGTCGCACATTGCGATAGTTGCGTCATCGCCATCGTGTGGCGATAGTGCCAAATTTTGGCTGAGGTGGTGGCCGTCATTAATGACATTGGAACCTTTGCAAGAGACATTGCGCATCCCTCTACGTGATCCTTTGCGCCACCGGGATCGAGTGTACAGGACTATCACCCACGATAAGCTCCCAATATGAGCTACGCAATGTTCACATGGGCATCGCCAGCGCCATGGTCTACGCCTGAGCCTCAGCCGTGGCAACCTCCACAGGCACAGTGGTCGATGCAGCCGTAGCACGTGCACCAGTTGCCTTCAGGGTTTTCGTGTTACTACTGTCGAGATAGGCAGCATGGCTGGCGCCAGTGCCGACAGCGCCCTCCTGGGTGGCACCCCCCTTGGGTACGACCCTCTCCACCTCCTCCTTCAGTGGATACGTCACCGAGCGATGCCATAGTGCTTCCGCGAGGAGATGTGACCGCCCTACACATGGAGGTCAGGAACCTCAAGCGCATGGTCCAGCAGCTCCTTGACCACGTGACTTCCGAGCGAAATAACATCCTGCCGCTCATGTCACCTCCCACTTCATCTCCATCCTCCTCCCCATCTTGCATCCCTTCCTCTGACTATGCTAGTATGCCAGATCTCTTGTGTACATACGTTGTCCTCCGTTTTGTTTTGGAGGTAGTCGGCATCATACCGACGGACGAACCCTCAGATCCTGGCCGTACCGATTGTGCTCGCACTCGTCATGCGCGGCGACGAGTGGCTTGTCTTGCACGTCATGCACAGGCCGCACCACCAGATGTGACTGTGGGAGGAGTCACACGTGATGAGACCCCCTCGTCCCCTGTCCTCGGCTTGGTCTGCCGAGTCCCCACAGCTCCAGCCAAGATGTCAGTCGTGGATTGTGCCAAGTGTCGACTCGGCGGGGAACAGCAGGGGCAAAGGGTTTGTCAAGCCCGAGGGGTCCATCACTAGGTTGGCCGTCGAGGTCATTGGTGCTTCGCCATTTGCTATGTAAGTTGCTGATGCTGTTTGGTTTGTTCGCAAGCTGGTGATCCTCCATTATCGGATTCTTTGCCAGTTATTGCTGCTCGTCGATGGGTGGGCTTGCTCCATTCACCGTTATCGTTGCAAGATCTACGAACTACTAAATGATGGAGATGTGCTGAAGACTCGTCCGAGGTTGTTGCCATGTAGTTGATGTGTTGACTACCCCTCCAGTGCCGCCATATATCGATGTTGAGTGCTACGCCGAGGGGAACATGGGTGGTTCACAGGGGAGAGGTGTGGGGCAATGGACAATTTGAGGAATTGGGAAAAATGGATTGTTTACATGAAGAAGTAAGTGTGATTTGATGGCAATTGTTGAACAAGTCAAGCACATACATAGAATGCCGAGACTCCATATGAGTCATATGTTGGGTCCTTGGCACTCGAGCCAATCAGTGCATATGATGCCACGTCGTGAGTTGTCACTTCAAGAGATTTCACTGAGAAGTGAAGGGGTTGTGAGAACATCGAGGCGCGGTTTTATAAATGTCTAGCACCGTGTAGCTTGGCACTGCCACACTAACCGGTCGAAGGAGCCACGCATCTCGAGCGGGGTCACCTGAGACTGTGGGAGGTGAGACGGGATGGCTTGAGGACTGGAGACCCTCAAGCACCGTGGTTTTGGCCTTGTCGTCCAAGGATCTGTCAAATCCGCAACAAGGATTCCGTCAAATCCGTTACATTCGTTGGGATTACCGGAGATGCCGAGGCGGCTCTCGCTCCAATTGGGATTACCGGAGATGCCGAGGCGGCTCTCGCTCCAATTGGGATCCCACGTTGGGATCCCAATTGGAGCAAGATTACCGGAGATGTCGAGGCGGCTCTCGCTCCAAGGATCCCACGTTGGGATTACCGGAGATGCCGAGGCGGCTCTCGCTCCAATTGGGGGGATTGTAGCGTGGCAGTGCCATGCCGACCGATTGAAGTGGCCACGTGGCTCGAGCGGGGTCACCCAGGACTGTGGGCAATGAGACGGGATGGCTTGAGGTTCAGAGACCCTCAAGCACCACGGTTTTGGCCTAGTCAGCAAAGGATTTTGTCGAATCCGCTACACGCCATCTAGAAGTCAACCAAATAGTGTCGAAGCATCAATGGATTTCGTGATTTTTCTCCCGACCATTCTAGAAAGTGTTTGAAGATGTTAGAAGCTTCGCGAACGGAACACCAGGAGTCAAGGAAGGTGGCCAAAATGCCCTCAACCGATCGGCGTAAAAATCTTGACGTCGAAGCGTTGTGGGCCATAAATGTACGGACATGGATGCACAGTTGCAATGTTCAGGGACCCATGTGCGTCAGGGATGAAACAAAAATGGCTTTGCATCAGAGACTTGCACAAGCATCAACATGACCGAGTGGTCACAGCAAGCTGGGATGATGGTTGATGTAGCTGCCTTGTGTGGGGGAACGGGAGTGATGCATATGATGCATATGCATAAGGGGCGGAATGGAATTTAGGGCTCAAATTCATACCTCCCGGTGACCTTGTTTTCTGATCGCTACAACTCAGTAGTTCTAGATGTAAACTATTGTAGTGCCGCCTAGATTTGGACAATCATTTGCAAAGGATTTTTCTTTGTGTTTTTGAAACAACTGGGGTCAATTTTGTGCACAATGGCTACACGGCTCACGGAACTATGGGTCTCTAAATTTCATCAATGTCCAGGAGTTTGGGTCAATCATGCATGCGCAAGTTCAAACGACCAAAATCAAGCTATCCGTGTACATTACGCTGGCCTCTTTCTTCTTCAGAGCATGAATTGAACCCGCTTAGTTTTGGACTTTGTTTTGGAAATGATTTCCGCACACTAGCTGTAAAGGGGGAACCAAATTATGCAATGTGGTCAAGTTCGAGGATGATAATTCTCTATCTGAATTGAAGTGGTAGTAGGGTATGCCAAACCAAGTGCTTTTGCTTACCTTGCCAAGGGTATGATTTTGTTTTTTCAATTCAAATTTGACATTCTTTGAGAAGTATTTGATGGATTCATGTGTTCAAAACAAAAAAATATGAATGAATATTTATAAGAGCTTGTTTCATTCTATCCATGTCACACATGGATTTGTTCCTCAAACTGTTTTTTGTGTATTCATTGTATCCATACATGTATCCATGTATACATACACTTGAAAGCATTCATTCACAAATCTTTACATGCAGTATTGGACTCTTTTCTATGGAATTTATTTGCTTTATGTAGTATTTTCTTCATTTACATACGATCAGACCAACCTATGTCCATGTTTTTTTATGGTTATGCTTGGAACCAAGAAGTTGGAGTTGAAAGGAGGTGAAAACTACATGATGTATTACTATTGATATCCTTTTATGTTTCTTAGCATTTTGCCTATTAAGCTCTTAGACTCAACAATTTATAAACATTGTATTGTAATTTGGATCCCAGAGTGTTGGTTCAGCTGTCCTCAAGTGTGTAGAATTGAGTTTCTCGCAAGTTCTTCTCTCGTCCGGTGTAGCAAATGGACAGGAAGCTTGGCCCACTTGGCTCCATCAGTGGTACTTGAGGGTCTCCAACCCTGTAGTCATCCCAGCCATCGCCCCACAGGCCAATACCACTTCAATCCACGTGGCACACTGGCGTTATACTCCTCCGACACAGGAATGGACCCGTCCTCAGTGTCCACAGTGGGTGTAAACCCCGGCACTTGAATACCAAATGTTGCCAACGAACAGGAAGCTTGGCCCACTAGGCCAAAATCGCGGTACTTGAGGTTCTTCGACCCTCAAGTCATATCATCTGTCGCCCCATAGGCCAGGACCACATAAAGCCACATGGCACACTGGCGCTGCATCCGGAGGGTGATTTTCTCAAGTGAGCTTGTCTCATCTGAGAAGATGCAAGGAAGCTTCTTAGAAGCACTCTTGTTGACCAGGCGTCAATGCCTGATCAGACGGTGACGACAGTCACAGGTCGTGCACGCAACAGCAAGAGTTTGGCTAGGGGACACAAGGCAAAGTGTCTAAATGCTTCAATAGCATTTACAGAGAGAGATAACAAATGACAGGTCCATGGCCTAAATACCTGCCGTGGCGCACAACGGGTCTCGTACGCGGCGGTCCAAGAGCTGTCCTAAAATCGGCCCAAAACCACTGTTTTGACCATAACTCTGCGCACACATGTCAGAATGCTACGCCGTGTGATCCTAGATGCACAGGACCACAAGAAAGAGACTACGACTGGTCACATGCATGCATCTATCATCAGACGGTGGATACGCAATGTAAAAACATGCAAATCGGGCTCATGGCCATTCCGCCGAAAAGACTCCTGCGGGCTGCACGGAGTACTGGCAGTGTCCGGGGCTCTGGAACGGTAGTCGGCCAGCTCCAAGCTGGTAGTCCGTTGCCCGTCGTCCCTCCGATGTCACCAGGGCCCGCCTCAGGGATCTGCACGAGTATGGACACGGTTGAGTGGTCAAAGTAGACTGTATAGGAACGTCACAAATCACAACACTCCCCCATGACCCGATGAAACGCATGTCCATACACGTGCATCACTGGGAAAAGTACAATAGTGAGTGTGAAACATATTAGATACAAACACACATCCCACACTCAACCACCCTCAGGCATGGGGCGAAGCCCGACAAAACGAATGGCCACGAGGAACTTTCCGCGAGCTAGTGCCTTCGTCAAGAAATCAGCACGCTACATGTCATTGCCAACCCACATGACAGAGATCACGTGTCGTTCCACAAGATCACGCACAAAGTGATGCTCAACCGCAATGTGCTTTGTGCGAGCGTGAAAGACACCGGAGTTCTCTTCAATGGCGAGAGAACTCTGGTTGTCGCAACGAAGCACAATGGTGGGTACTGACTGACCAAGCTCTAGAAACAGGCGCTGTAGCCATACCGCCTCGACAACCCCTACGCCCAAAGCAACGTACTCTACCTCCGACAAGCTATGTGCAATGCAGCACTGCTTCTTGCTACGCCAAGACAGAGCGGTACCACCAAGCACGAACACGTAACTGGTACGGCTGCATCCATCAGGACTCCACGCCCAGTCACTGTCAGTGTAGCCGTCAAGGACCATCGAACACTGCCGACAAAAGCAGAGTCCGAGGTACGATGTGGAGACCACGTACCGCACCACTCGCATAGCTGCGTGAAGGCTCTAGCACAAGGCTCCTGCAAGAATTGAGTGAGGAGGTTGACAACAAAAGCGATGTCAGGACGTGTGGTATTGGCCAGGTACATCAGAGATCCGATGAGACGGAGGTACAAGGTCACGCCCACTGTCTCGCCCAGCTCTGTGGGATCATCCACCTCAGGACATCTTGCCCATTGGGTGTAAGTGGTGTGGAAGCGATGGGCACTGCACCAAGGAGATCGCTAAAGCGCTCCCCCACGACTCGTGCACATCAAGCCTCATGCAACAACAGAGTCCGGCGCCTGCGATCTCGCACGATCTCCATACCAAGAAACACCGATGCAAGACCGATGTCCGTTATCTTTTAGGCAGTCTGAAGGATGGCCTTGGCCTCCTTCATGGCCTCTCGCGACGGAGACGTGATCAGAAGGTCATCGACATAGACCAGGATGGCGGTGAACCGCCCGGTCTTCGGTAGGATGAAGAGAGAGGGATCTGCCTCGCTCTGTACATATCCCGCACGAGTCAAAGTGCCGGTGATCTCCCATTTCTAACACCGCAGAGGGTGCTTGAGGCCATACAAGGACTTGTGCAAGCGCCAGACCTAGTCACCGTCCTAAAAGCCCGGTCGCTGAGCGACGTAAATCTCCTCATCCAGAGAGCCATGGAGGAACCCATTGTTCACATCCATCTGGTGCAGTTCCCAGTCATGCTGAGCCACTACACGGAAGAGAGCTCGAGTTGAGGTCATGTGGCCAACAAGGGCAAAAGTGTCAGTGTAATTGACGCCCTCAATCTGAGAGTACCCATTGAGAACTAAGCGGGCCTTGTCGCGATCCAGTGAGCCATCTGACTTCACTTTCTTGTGAAAGACCAACTTGACCTGAATAGCCTTCCTCCCAGGTGGAAGGTCGACGAGCTCGTATACTCTATGCTCTCGGATAGCGCGAAGCTCATCCTTGTAAGCAGCTCGCCAAGCGTTAGCATCATGTGATGAGAGAGCTTCCCTCAGGGTGCCCGGGTCGGGCGCCACCGAGGCAAAGCTCTATGTGGCAAGGGCACACGCCTCAATGCTAGGGCTGATGACCACAAGATCAGTTGCTGCATCACAAGCGATATGGAACTCGCGAGTGACAAGATCGTGCCCTACGGGGCACGCTGGATGTACTTCTGTGAGCTCAGTGCAGACACTCAGGCCTAGGGCCTTTGTGTCGGGGTAACCACTCGTGATGCGACGAGAGGGGCGCCTGGGTGCGAGGCCCGACGCTCGCTGAGCTCTGGAATCCAGTGGTCGAAGACAGCCACCAAGCTCACAAGAGTAACCTGAGCTCGAGGGGCGCACCTCATGCTCAGGGACAGGCATGACCACAGTTGTTGGGGGCTGAGGCATGGCAGTCGGTGATGCCGTGCGAGGAGACGCGTGTGTTGGGGACACGAGGTTGGATGTGACAGCGGGAGCAGGCAAGACTGGACCTGACACACAGGCAAGGATGTCGGCAGACGCAGGTGCGAAAGTAGGCAAGACTGGACCAGACACAGAGACATGAGTGCGAGGTGACGCACATACTAGCGCAGAAGTAGGCACGGGAGCTGAAGCAGGGACACTTGTGGGGTGTGAAACAGGCTGTATGGGCAAGGTCTGTGGACCGACAATGATGATCGCCGGGTCATCAAGGGCCGGAGACCGAGAGGTGAAGGGGGCTCGAGCTGACACATCAGCCTGATGAGAGGTGCTCTCTGGCGTAGAAGTCTCCCCCATCCGTCGAGAACCCTCACAGGTAGGAATACGTGGCAGAGAGTGTTGTGATCAAAGTTAGGTCACGGTATATGAGAGACTCAAAAAAGAGCGTGTCGCGGGACTCAATGACGAGACGACGAGTAGGGTCCCAAAAGCGCCAAGCCTTCGACCGCGGAAATGCCGATGAAGGCACACAAGCGGTCCCGAGGTGAGACCTTGGACCCTTGCTATTCCTCAGTGTACCACACGGAGGCCAGGGATCCCCAGACGCGAGCGAGACGAAGGTTAGCACAATGTCCAAACCATAGCTCATACGGTGTAATATGGTCTGGAAGCAGACCGTGCGGGAGGCGGTTCGAGACCCATGTCATAAAGGCGAAGCCCTCAAAAGCGAAGGACTAAGGGAGACCGAACTCGGACCGCATAGCGCGAACCGCATCCTTCATGGTGCGGTTCTAGCGCTCCGAAACACCATTCTGCTGAAGGGTAGCAGGAGCGGAGTCCTGGTCAAAAATCCCGTGCTCGGCAAAGAATCCGTCCATCTTGCCAAGGAACTCACCGCCGCGATCCGAGCGGAAATTATGCAACGTGTGACGTGACTGACGCTCAGCCATCACTAGCCAGAGTCAAACCGCAAGGGCGGCGTCTCTCTTCTGTCGACGGCTGTAGACCCACCGCATCCGGGTTAAGTCATTAGTCAGAGTCAGAACATACCGGCCCCGATCAGATAGGGACTGGACCGGAAGAGGACCGAGACGGTCCGAGTGCACTAACTCGAGAGGCCGAAGCGCTCAGGAACAAGAGTCAGGGTAGGTGCATCTGTGCATCTTCCCCTGAGCGCAAAAGAGACAGTCAGTCTTGGGTGGCTTCTCGAAAGAAGCCACTTCAAGACCGAGAGCTGGCTGTGTCCGAATGAGCTTCGACACAATATCGGAGCCCGCATGACACAGACGACGATGAAGCAATCGCTGGTGTTCCGGAGATAGAACACCACTAACAAAAACACAAGCGGAGGTGGAAGGGGAGCAAGGGGAGGATGTACGAGAGACGCGATATAGTTCATCCACCATAGAGGCACAAAGGACAACACTGCGAGTGTCAGTAGCAGTCACAGGCGCTGAGTCTGCGGTATGCTCCACAGAGAGGTCCATCAGTATGCAAGCACGCACAAAAAACAGGCTAAGCTCAAGAGGAGGCAAAAACAACACGTTAGAAAAGTTCAGGGGGGCAGACGGACTGTCAAAACATACAACCCCAACACTATGGACTGGCAAGGACTGTCCAGAGCCTGTACGGAAGGAACGGATAGACGTGACAGGACCAAGAACGACAAAATCACTACGAAGACACGTCATGTGATGAGTGGCACCAGAATCGATGATCCAAGTGCCACTGGAGTCAGGAATGGTGGATGTCACTGTACAACGGGCAACGGAACACTCGGCATCCGAGGGACGCTGAGCTGTCAGTGGGGAGGAACGACGTAGGATACAAAGATGAGACTCATGAACCCAATCGGTGTAGTCAGCCTCATCATCATCACATGCTCACTCTGCTCCCCCACACGCGTCGTCACGAGTCACAGGAACAGACGGAAAGACTATCTGTGGACCACCCGACGATGACAACACACTCGCACCTCCCTGAAAGCAGAGCACCAGAAGGTGTCGGAGCTCTGCAATGGTGCGGTTGCATGGGTCTGGATCGTAGTTACTCGCCGGTGAAGAAGCGAGAACAGCTGCAGTCGTGATCGCAATGCGTCCGGAGGATGGCAAGGATGTCGTGCTGCACGTGGAATGGAGGGCGTGTGCAGCCTGGAGCCCACGAGTAATCCGTGCCCAGTCGAGCGGCTACTGGAACTCGGTGTAGCGATGGACGCCTCCACAGTTGTAGCAATGAACAGAACGTCCACTGCTATTACTGGAGGACGACTACTGTTGTGGCTGCTGCTGACCTGATCCACGCTTCCCCTTCTTCTTCTTCCCCTGAGCTGCTGCTGCAACACTCTGTGTCTGAGTGGGTGTGGGCGGGGCCAAAGAGGAGGAGGAAGACGAGGACGTGATGGAGGATGAAGGAGACTGCAGGAGGGATGATGGTGGTGATGCGACAACTGCTGCAGCAAGGGAAGTCTCCTGATGGGCCACTGCTGCCTCGCGGGCTCAGTCACCTAGAGGAAGAGCTGATGGGCCCAAGGGAGAAGCTGTAGAGTGGCTGCAAAGGGCTTGAGGACAACGTCGCTGTACCGTGTGAAGATATCAGTACACTCAAGGCAAACTACGAGCATCATCGTACGGAGCGCCCACAACTGTGTACCTACGGCGCTCCCAAGGCGCGTGTAGATGCGCATGGCGCGTCGCCAATAATCAGCTGCAAGCTCTGCAGGCCCCTGATGGAGGGAGTGAAAGGGACGAATGTGTGCTGCACAGGTGGCGTGCGTCTCTGCGGCAAGCAGGGATAAGGCCAGATCCCAACCTCCGCGTGGGTTGGCGCCCGTGCCTTTGCCGGGCTCGCCAAGGAAGGGGCCGTAGTCGACGACGCTCTCGCGTGGCATGGCATAGAGGAGTCCGCGCATCGCCCTTGCTGCTGCCAGCACCTGTGCTGGGTCTGTAGGCTGATACGGGCTGTGGTAGTAGGGCCACACGCCCTCTGAAGTAGCCCAGACTTGAAAGAGGATCTCCTAGCAGTCGAAGCCGTCCTCAGCGATACACCGTGGAGGTGGTGTCTCAAAGTCCTTGGGTTGCCGCTCCGTGGGGAGAGCAACCAAAGGCCGAGGGGGATTAAGGACGGGGAAGAATCTTGGAAGGGGATAGTCACCGGGATAGTTGGGTGACGATCATACCGTAGGAATCCGAGGAGATCTTGTGATCGTCTGAAGCTGACGGAGGTACTCCTAAAGAACTCGGACCTCATGATCCGGGAAGTCGTCTGGCATGCTTGGCATGAATGGCTCATCATCCAGGAGGTCAGGAGGTGGTGGGTCAGGTCGAGCTCCTGCAACGGGTGCCTGAGCCAACTGCTGTGTAGAGACCGCGACGCCGGCAGCTCCCTCAGAAACCTGCCGTGGAACTGTGGACTGGCCACGCAGAAGCTCAGTCAGCGTACGGATGGCATCAGTCTACTCCTGCTGTAGGCAACGCATCTCATCCTGCTGGCTCCGCAGGTCCTCAATGGCCTGCGAGCGTGGGCTCAGGACCCCAGAAGAGGAGGAGGAGGGATCACCTACCGCCTTCTTGTCCGACGAGTCCATGTCGTCTCTCAGCATGGGTCGACAGGTCAAGTTTGTCGGATTTCAAAAGCGCCAGCGTTTCTCAAGGAGTTGATACGCTGGCAGCTTTTGACTGACCGGCAATAAAAAATGGCTAAGCATGGTGCTGACGTCAGCAGGTGGTTGCTGACGTCAGCAGAACCTGATGACGTCAGCAAGTAGAAATGCTGACGTCGGCTCGACTCCCTCCTTTTTTTCTTTTGTTTCCTTTTTTTTCTCTCTCACAGTTCTGCGCGAGCGTGCAACCGCTCCGCGGCGGCTGCGCGGAAGCTGCGCAAAGGCTGCTTAGCAGCTTCCGCCCAGCTGTTGCTACAGCTGTGCTATCAGCTACAGTAGTAGCTACGTGGGTGCGTGTACGGCAATGGCAGCAACGGCTGCGCAATGCCGCTGCCGCCGTCGCGCGCTGCTGCTGTTGCTGTTGCTACTGCTGCTACTGCTGGTGCTGAGCTGCTGCCGCCACGGCGGCCGCTGCTGCTGCTACAGTGGTGATCCTGCCGCCGCTGCTGCTCTGTTGCTGCCGCTGCTGCCACCGCTCGCTGATCCTGCCGCGGCCGCCGCTACGGCTGCAGACGGCGGCTGGACTCGTTGTAGCTGCCACGCACTGCTGTAGCTGCTGCTACGGCACTGCTGCTGCCGCTGCTGCTACTGCTACTGCTCTGCTGCTATGTTACTGCTGGCACGGTGGCAACGCCGCTGCTACGGTCCCACGTGATGGGTGTGGGCTGCGTCGACGGCGACCGGCTGTCTTCGACGAGCCCCAGTAGATCTCCTGCGGTGGTGACTCCCACTGCTGCTGCTCTACTACGTCTCTGATGCGCAGCTTAGTGAGAACTGTCTCACTGCTTTGATGCCATGAAAAGATGCAAGGAAGCTTCCTAGCAACACTCCCATTGACCAGGCTCAAGTGCCTGATCAGACAGTGACGACAGTCACAGGTCCTGCAAGCAACGGCAAGAGTTTGGCTAGGGGACAAAAGGCAAAGTGTCTGAATGCTTCAATAGCATTTGCAGAGAGATAACAAATGACAGGTCCATGGCCTAAATACCTGCCGCGGCGCATAGCGGGTGTCACACGCGGCGGTCCAAGAGCTGTCCTAAAACCGGCACAAAACCACTGTTTTGGCCACAACTTTGCGCACACATGTCAGAATGCTACGCCGTCTGATCCTAGACGTGCAAGATGAGAAGACAAACGCTACGACTGGTCACATGCATGCATCTATCATCAGACGATGGATATGCAATGCAAAAACATGCAAATCGAGCTTATGGCTTGTCCGCCGAAAAGACTCCTGCGGGCTGTAGAGAAACAGTACGGAGTCCCGGCAGTGTCCTGGGCTCTGGAACGGTAGTCGGCCAGCTCCAAGCTGGTAGTCCGCCGCCTGTCGTCCCTCGGATGTCACCAGGGCCCGCCTCAGGGATCTGCACGAGTATGGACACGGCCGAGTGGTCACAGTAGACTATACAGAAACGTCACAAATCACAAACATGATCAACTAGTTTGGATCGTATGAGAGAGCCGCAGCTAGTACGCCTTTTGAATTTGAGTCTGTCGAGTTGTTTTGTATGTCCTACTTGGAACCAAAATACCAATTATAGATGCAGGTTGGCGGATGTAGTGAACGGACAAGAAGCTTGGCCCATTGGGCCAAAACCGCGATAGTCGAGGGTCTCAGACCTTCAACTCATCCCATTCGTCGCCCCACAAGCCTGGACTAGTTCAAGCCACGTGGCACATCAATGCTACGTTCCTCCCACACAGGAATGGATTTCTCCACGATGTCCACAATGATTGTGAAAACCTAGTGCTCTGATACCAAATATAGCGAACAGACAGAAAGCTTGGCTCACTGGGCCAAAACTGCGGCAGTTTTGGGTCACCGACCCTCAACTCATCCCATCCATCGCCCCATAGGCCTAGACCACTTTTTGCCACGTGGTAAAATGATGAAACAACGGACGTCCCAAAAACAGGTCCTAGACTGATGACAAAATGTTTTCTACATAACTCAAAATGGTATTTTTAGGGATTAACCACAAAATTCGATTATGTGTATTCCAACTTAGTGATCGGAATAGTATAATATCTTATCTAGAGTTTGGAATAATAACACCCCCCTACCCACTAGCTTGAGAATATTAACACTTCATTTGCAAACATCGAGCAATCGCGACCAGTCTACATTACATGCGATGCAACTTCGACATGTTGGAGTCGAAAGCTTCGTTGCACAATCACAAACCCCTCTTTTGAGGGGTTTTTGAATTGTTTTGGGGGGTTTGCGTGTGGTTTCCATGCGGGGTCCAAGACTCCCCATGCGTCGAAAGGGAATCTGTTGGGCCGCGCTATTGCGCGGCGCAAGAGGAGCCTGTACAACAATAAAAAACCCCTAATGTAGTTTGGGGTGGGTTCAACGGCAGTTTGCATCTCAAAGCTAGTTGGATTGTGTGATAGGAAAATATGCCATAAGGAATGTTTCCGCGGGATCTTAGAATTGAGCGTTTTTCTCGATCACAAACGAGTGATGACTTCTTTGTCTTTTTTTTGGACACGCAACCCCCCTGACTTGATGTAGGGTTTTATGTTTTGCGCGGGCGGAGCCAGCGCAAACGGTAGAAAACCCTAAATCAAACCAAGGGATTTGCATGTTGGAACAAAAAGAAGACATCATCACTCGATCGCGATGCTCGTGTAGGAGTCAGAATCGCGAGGGGGGTTGACATGCCCCACCATGCTTCGCTTGATCAGTGGCACATGCCGCTGGTCGAGGATGGTGAAGCGAATGGGCAAGGCAGTCCCATTTTTTAAGTCACTGGACAGGTCATAAATATTTGTTTTCCGCTGGATTGGGTGTTACCAACTTCTTCGCGGATTGGGTAGAAGGGTTATTATGTTTAACCCAAGAATTGATGGGCACAAGTTACATCTAGCCAGTTTTTGAACAGAAATCCTCTTCCCCCCACCGTCGAGCGAAAGAGGAACCAACTACCCATCTGACGACGCGACCGCCACGCCAGTAACAACGGAAAGTGGAAAAAGGCAATGTCGAGGTACCATGTCATGTGTCGTCGACGCATGACATGGACCTCATCAAACAAGTATCACAAACTGGAAAAACTGGGGGTTTGTGGAACTTTATTTTCAGGTTTTTGTGAGGTTTGTGGGAAGTTAGAGTGCGTTAAAAGTGCACCTGCCGGGCCCCGCTACCGAGGAGCCTGGCAGGTGCCCGAACAAAAATAAAACCCGAACCAGCAAAGGTCATTTCTGGACGGGCCCTGCTACCGAGGAGCCTGGCAGGTGCCCGAATAAAAATAAAACCCGAACCAGCAAAGTTCATTTCTGGACGGCTTGTTGAGGTTGGAGGGCTAAAACTGATGGTTCGATTTCATAAGCGAGTGGTTGCTTTTTTTTCTTAAGCTTGCTGCCTTAGTTTTGAAGTGCCCGTCGTCATGGAGGGGCTCCGGCCGATCGACGATCGGCGAAGAAAGTCGGTGGTCGTGGACATCGCCAGCCGTCGATCACGGTACAGGGCGAGGCCACAGATCAGCGACGTCCATCGCTGTCCGTCGATCTCCTGGATGGCCATGCTCCATTTTTCCTTGCTCGGTCGGCGACGCATGCTGCGATCGAGAATCGAAAGGGACTGGGCCTTTGATGCTTGTTTCCGGTGCTGGGCGGATGAGAGTAGCACATTGCGTCCTATTGGTACCCGAGCTATTTGGCCCAAAAATGATTTGGTTTTTGCTGGCGGCCGCTTCCTGCCCTGCCGGCTTCACGCCATGTCATCGAGTCTCGACCCCGAGTTCCTCGGAGTGGGGAGAGGGGGACCAATTCAGCGCCCGTGTTTGGAGGTTTCAAGTACATAGTTTTCCTTTCGAACACTTGCATGCCGTCGAGGTTTGCGCTGGAAGACGACGGACAGCCGGCGTTTTGCGGGCCCCGGGGGCGTTCTTGCTGCGGCGGCTGATGCGCGGAGGCGCGACCCATCAAGTTCCTATCGCGAGCTAGGCTTCACGAAGCTGCCGGGTGGAGCTCCTCGATTTTTGTTGTCGTTGATCGGGAGTCTATGTTTTGTTATTACGTTCACCACGTTATTGCAGTCTTGTTCAGAGCTCCAACCTTGAGTTTGAGGACCTCGCACGGCTAGTTGCCGACGAAATCTCGACCTCCGCGAAAGAGTCGCAGGGATGTCCCTGCCGCGGCCCATCACGTCGCACCCAAAGCCATCCGCTTGCCCAACTTGCTCATTCCCGAATTCTGAACGGACTGTTCCGCTGCGTTGGTGAAGCAACACCCTTGCCAGAGCCCCACGCCGAAAACAAGCACCCGAATCCTTCGTCGCAAAGCCTTCAGTCTTCTGCCTACAACACCCTTGGGGTCATTCGTCCCACTCTTGCTTGGATGTTGTAGAAGCAACGCCTGTCTCCGCCCGGCCTTCTTCGGCGTCCAAGACTTCTCCTTCACCCTGTCACCTCTCCTAGCGGTTGGCCCCGTGCTGAACTTGTTCCGATCGTCCGCAGCGGGCCGCTTCGACTTGCTTCAATCCAATTGAGAGCCTTGACGTTGATTCCAACTGCAATTCCTTTGGAGATAACAACTGAAAGGGGATAAGTTGGAAATGCACGCCATAGCAGCTGCTCACGCGGCGATCCACGGCGCTGCTTCGAGGGGCCCGGGTGCAGCCCCCGCTCACTTCCGGGGCTCAGGCATCCGCCAAAACCACACAAGCAGCACCAGCACCCCCTCCAGCAGCAGCAGCAGCAGCAGCAGCAGCAGCAGCAGCAAAAGTACTGGCAGCAGCGGCAACAACGGCATCAGCAACACCAGGGGCTGTGGAGCATTGATAGCACGGCCTGCGGCTTTGCCATTGCGCTGCACAGCGTCTGTAAGCTCCCATCGAGTCCCCCCTCCCCTCCTTCTGCGCGACCTGTACGCCCCTAGTTTTGAGTCCTGCTCTGCTGTGGCCAGCAGAGCCGGTGGCAGCAGCGGCGTTTTTGCAACGAACAGCAACGCCAGCAGCCACTTCGGAGGCTTTCTATGGAGTCCAGCCTCCGTCGCCGCCGCAGCCCATCCGAAAGGATTTGCCAAGCTTGCTGTTGCGGCGGCGGCAGCAGCTGCAGTAAGCCGCCAAACCTCCTCCCCCGCCTCCTCGCGAAGGAGGCTCGGGCTGAAATGGACAAGCAGTTCGCCTCGTGAGGAAAGAAAACGGCTTTTTGCTAGCACTCACAGGCAAGAACTCGGTGGAGCTCCTGCTGCTGCTGCTGCTGCTGTGGCAGCAGAAACTGCTGGTTTCTCCTCTGCGCCAGAGCCTGCTTGCACTGGCAGCAAGGCCGGATGGGGTTGGTGGGGAGGGAGGGGCATGCGTAAGCGTGGGGAGGGAAGGAGCAGCAGCAGTGTTGCGGCAGCTGGTGGGGACAGCGGACGAACGCCGGCATCTGTTGCTGTTCCGGATGGGTCTTCTGCTACGTATGATGATGTAATTGGAAGGGAGGTAATGTTGCATTCCGCTTGTTATGGCTAGATAGTTGGAGGCCGGGATTGTTTGGATGTGTTTCGCAGGCTGTTGTCAAAATTTTGCCACACTTTCAGCAGGCTGATGAATGTGGCCGTTTTTGTGTGTGTGGGTGTGTGTGTGTGTATGTGTGTGTGTGTGTGTGTGTGTGTGTGTGT
>SZWC01004406.1:37171-77137 GCA_023375785.1 Penium margaritaceum
AGGTGATGCAGATTCACGTGAGGAGTTGTAGCCGGAGACACCACTTCGTCTTTGAGGGAGGGAGTCGACTCACAGGTGACAGGGGGAGCTGTCTCTACATGATGGACACACCACATGACTCATCGCCCAGGATCTTTTCAGCTACGACATCAGCATCTCCATTGAGGACATCGCTGCCAGGTTCATCTGTCTAGGGGGAGTGTTGTGTGGACCTCGACCTGACGCGACGCCATGGGAGATGCATGGCGAGGTCCATGCTCTGTTGTGAGCATCTAAAGCATCCCGTATGTGGCTCATGCTACGTGCCTGCACAGCTGCATACAGATGGTAGCACAGTGTTGGTCGAGACCCGGACACTTGGTGCATTGCACCAGTGTCACGAGGAGACCATGTGATCGTGTGTCTTAGTGTGTCGCTATACTGTGTGTGGCATTATGCATGCGAGCTGTTGGTCGAGACCCGGTCACGTGGTGCATTGCACCCGTGTTACAAGGAGATCCTCCCTTGATCTTGTGTTTGGATGATGATACTATTGAGTTGGATTGCTCGTAGTGGTCGAGACCCGGACCCTGGTACCGCCAGTGTCACGAGGAGACCATCTTGTCCTCTGACATGTGTATGATGTGCATTACACTGGTTTGTGTGGGTGTGCATCACTCCTCTCATGGTCGAGACCCAGACACTTGGTGGGCTGTGCCAGTGTCCAGGGAGACCCTAGATGGATCGCAGACGAGTGTTATGTGTGTATTTGTGCGACTTGACTCATGCATGTTATGGCTTACCATGCATTGTTGTTCCATGCTTTCGCTCATTCGTTCTGCCGTGGACGGCTATGTCAGCCAGGGGGAGTGTTGGTTTGTGTGGCTTCCACCCGTCACGATTGACACTGCTAGTTTACCGAAATACCCACATTCGGGGTATATGGCAGAGGAGGGCGTGACGACACGACGGGCCTCCGGACTACACCGAGACTTCTTCAGCACCTACGACAGCGCCGGGGAGACGCGGTCGATGCGTTCCGGCAGCCATGTGGGCTTGTCAGGAGGCAGGAGAGTTTTCTCGGTGGGTTCAGACCTGTGCACCCGGTTGACTGTACCAGTGCGACGAGGAGACCCGATGGCTATTGTGGGGCTTCCGATGTTCGGAAAGCCGTGTGTGATGTCTGGACGCTGATTCTGAGATTTTCTGGCACTGTTCCGATTTTCTCGGTGGTCGAGACCCGGGTACTCGGAGAGCTGTTCCGGTGCCTCGAGGAGACCACCGTTATTGTTATCGTGGTGTACGCAGTGTGTTCTCCCCGCTGACCTGCTTCGGCTCAGCGGGGGTGACGGGGCCCGGTGCGGCTAGCTGCCGGCGCCCCTACTTAAGCCCGCTAGGGGCTCAGTTGTAATTCCTCCTTGTTCTTTACATTCAGCGTTCCAGACTTAGCCAAATTCTTGCCGTCTTGCATCGCACTCACACACAGAGCTCATGTTCATTCTTGCATGGGCCTGCATGCCCTAAAATTATTTCCATTCGAGTGGCATACAGTGCTGGGGAGTATGTGTTGTGATTTTTGACGTTCCTGTTGACCTGTACAATTTACTGTGTCCATTTGGCCATGTCCATACTCGTGCAGATCCCTGATGCGGACCTTGGTGGTACCGGTGCGTCATCTGGTGGCGGACTACCAACTTGGAGCAGACCGACGACCATTCCAGAGCTCTGGACGCTACCCGGGACCTCTTGCAATTTTTTTGCAGCACGCAGAACTTTAACGGTGGACTGGCTGTGGGCCCGATTTGCATGTTTTTGCATTGTGTGTCCACCGTTTGATGCCAGAAGCATGCATGTGACCAGACGTAGCGTCCGGTTTGTGATTCTGCACGTCTAGGTTTAGACGGCGTAGCGTTCTGACATGTGTGCGCAGAGTTACGGCCAAAACAGTGGTTTTGGGCCAGTTTTAGGACAGACCTTGTGTAGTTACTAGGAAGTTACGTGACTAGGCCATGTGTGGTGAGGTGGGTGAATGCAACAAATCACACCAAGCGAGAGATGCCATGGATGCGGTAACTTGCTTGCAAAATTGCGCACTCAACCAAGACAAGTTGGAAGGAGGGGGGAACGAGCGAGACTAGTACCGGTGAGCACTCACCCACCACGAGTGTCAAACTCGGGTGAGCAAGTGCCACCACCCGGGGGTCGAGCCCGACCGCTCGGAGTAAACCGAGGGCGGCTACTCACCGACGCACGGTCAAGACCGGCACGGTGGCCCCCTAGGGATCAGCACCCGAGAAATATGCAGCTCCCCCATCACATGCAAGGCAAGATAACATGATGCAGGGCACGATAGTGAGAATGTACGGGCCCTAGCATCTATCGCATCACAGAGAGTCATAGAAATTCATGGAGAGTCATGCAATGGTCATGTTTGTGCCCAAGAGCATTCCTGGGGCCAGCAGCAGTAGCAGCTTGAGGGCGTCAACGGCTCCAACCAGGATGGGCACATCGGACGCTTCCCCAGGTGGGACCATTGTCACTTAATATGTACAAAGCATGTGCAGAGAGTGAGAGGCAAGAGGGCATAGAGTTGTGAGTGGCCAACGAACTTCAACACTCCCCCATGACCCGCAGACAAGCAACCCACACACGCATGAGAGAATCACAAGAGGTGCGAGAGAGAAACCATCGACAATCAACCTGGATCATGCGGACTGATGAGACCCACAGAGTGAACAACACTTTTGAAGACGTTTCGGCTGAGGGCCTTAGTGAGGAAGTCAGCTCTCTGCGTTCGTGTATCCACCCACGCGACTTGGACAATGCCAGCAGTAATGCATTCACGAACAAAATGATGCTCCACATTGATGTGTTTGGTGCGTGAGTGATGCATGCCACTGTTTTCAGCAATGGCTTTTGTGCTTTGGTTGTCACACTACACAGTGATGCAGGGGATGGGAACACGCAATTGCTGCAGCAGACGACATAGCCAGACAGCTTCACACGTGCTTGCACCAAGAGCAACATACTCAGCCTCAGCAGTGCTGCGTGCTATCCATCCTTGTTTGCCACTCTTCTAGGAGACTGTAGTGCCACCAACCAGAAAGATGTACCCTGTACGACTGCGGGCATCAGAGTCATGCGCCCAGTCACTGTCTGTGAAGTCGTCCACTACGACCGAGGGTTGTGCGCAAAAGTGAAGCCCAACACGAGGCATGGAGAGAGCGTCCCGCACCACTCGCAATGCTGCCTCGCGGTGATGCTCGCGGGGGCACTGAGAGAACTGAGACAAAAATTTCACAGCAAAAGCCACATCTGCGCGTGTAGTTGTGGCAAGGTACATTAGGGAGCCAATGACATGGAGGTAGTCGGTCACGTCAACTGTCTCCCCCAGCTTTGAGAGCTCCGGTGACTTCAGGAGGGATTGACCAGTGGACGTCATGGGCGTGGACGCTGTGGGGATGGACACGAGGATTGGGGCAAAACGCTCCTCCAAGCTACGCACATATGCAGCCTGATGCACATGCAAGAAGCGACGTGCACGGTCCCACTCCAACTCCATTCCTAGAAAGACACGGGCTGGACCAAGATCCTTCATCTTGTATGCTGCTTGAAGCAAGGACTTGGCGGTCATCACGGAAGCAGTATCAGGAGAGGCAATGAGAAGGTAGTCCACGTACACAAGAATGGCAACGAGTGGTTTGGTGGGGGGCCCAAGAAACAGCGCCGGATCCACGGCACTCTGCTTGTACCCCCCTTTCTCAAGGGTAGATGTGATGTCTTGATTCAAACACCGTGGGGACTGTTTGAGGCCATAGAGAGCCTTGCGCAAGCGCCAAACCCGGTCGGTGCCATCAGAGAAGCCGAGTGGTTGTACCATGTAAATCTCTTCATCCAACTTGCCATGTAGAAAGGCTTTATTGACGTCCATCTGCTCAAGCTCCCAGTCATGCTGAGCGACCAGACTGAGAAGAGCCTTGGCTATGGTGTAGCAACCAACTGGAGCAAAGGTCTTGTCAAAGTCGACACCGGGGATCTTTGAGAACCCTTTGCAGTGAGACAAGCCTTGTATCATTCAACTCTATTGCCCGCATTCAGCTTACAACGGTACACCCACTTGGCAGCAACTGCCTTGCAACCCAGTGGGAGGTTGACAAGCTCGTACACACCGTGATCAGACAGGGCATCGAGTTCGGCCTTCATGGCCTGCTCCCACAACGGGGAGTCAGAGGCTGAACGAGCTGCCTGCACAGTCAGTGGTTCGGGAGGAAGGGGAGAAAGGCCAGCGGCAGCAAAGCACGAGGCGACATACCCAGCTACAGATGAGGACAGAGTTGAGTGGAATTCCTGTTCGACAAGAGAGTAGCCAAGTGCGGTGCTGGGGTGTATGTCAGACGTTGCTGCAGACATGCCTGAAGTGGTGAGACCAAGTGCACAAAGACCAGGGTCACCAGAGATGACAGGGTGAGACTGCGAGGGGAGAGCCCGGAGACGTCCATCGCGCGTGTAGGGTGAGACTGGGGGAATGCACAGAGTACGCGCAGAGGGGGAGGGAGCAGCGAGAAGAGGCGAAGCAGGCGAAGAGGAAGAGTCAAGAGCTGGCTCTGAGGTGACAGGGGAAGGCGGTGAGATGGCGCCAAGTGGAGGGGGAGACGAAGAGGCCGCGGGAGAGACAGCGGTAGGAGAGCCAGGAGATGGACTGGGTGAGGCCAACGGAGCCGTGGAGGGGAATGAGGCCGGTGAGAGGGACTCAGACAAGGGAGAACTCTGCTCGGAAGGGGAGGAGACAGAGGGGACCGAGGGACGTCCCGAGGGGAGAACAGCAGGCCCAGAGGGCAGAGGACCACCCCCACCACAAAAGGGCGGAAAAAGGGACCCGCCAAAGCGGGGAGAGTCGCGCTCAAACAGGTGTTCAAAGTAGAGGGCGTCACGAGACTCAATGACACGGTAGCGGGAAGGATCCCAGAAGCGCCATGCCTTGGAGAAGGGAGAGACACCAAGAAAGATGCACAGGTGACCACGAGGGGACATCTTACCATCATGTTGGTCAGTGGACACCCAGACGGAGGCAAGGCAGCTCCACACGAGGGCAAGACGAAGGTTGGCACGCCGGCCAGTCCATCGCTCAAAGGGAGTGACAGTGTGAAGAAGGGGCCCATGCGGAATGCGGTTCCAGACCCAGGTCATATAGGACATAGCCTCAAAGGCAAAAAGAGGAGACTGACAAGATGCAGAGAGCAGAGAAAAAATCCCATCAGCAAGAGTACGGTTCCAGCGTTCCGACACACCATTTTGTTGTGGTGTGTAGGGGGCAGAGGATTCAATTCTCATTCCGCGGGACTCAAGGAAGCGAGACATGGGACCAAATAAATCACCACCACGGTCGCTGCGAAACACTCGCAAGGACCAAAGGCAGGCCCGCTCGACCTGTGGGAGCTACGACTCAAGTACGTCGGTGACTTCACTCTTGTGCCGCAAGGCAAAGACCCAACGGTAGCGGGAGTAGTCATCAGTGAGACACAGGACGTAACGCCCAATGCCACTAAGGAACTCCTAGGGCAAAGGGCCCATGACGTCAGCATGCACCATATCAAGGGGGTGCGAGGTAGTGGATTCAGAGGTGGATAAGGGTGAGCGGTGCATTTTGCCACTGGCACAGTCAAGGCAGGTGGATGTGCAGGGAGGAGAGAAAGTGGCAGGGTCAAGGCCGTGTGCAGGCTGAAGGCAAAGAAGGCGCTGGATCGCGGTAGTGTGAATGTGAAAAAGGCAACGGTGTAGGAGATCAACATGATGAGGGGAAAGCGAAGGAGCAACATGAACAAAAGCAGACACGGTGGAAGGTGAGGGCAACGTGAGCGGCACACAGAACAAGCGATCGCAGCGCACACCACGTAGAATGACACGACCAGAAGAGCGGAGTGAGATGGAAGCAAGGTCGCGGCTGGACAAGAAGTCCATGCCCTGATCGTCAAGGGTGGTCACAGGGAGTAGACTGACTTCAAGGTCGGGGACGTACAGGACGTCGAGCAAATAGACATTGCCACTGGGGCCAACAAAACGGACGACACCAACACCTTGAACAGGGAGAAGCTGGCCGGAGCCAGTTCGTACAGAACGCATAGACTTAACAAGCCCAAGGGACACGAAGAAGGAACGACAAGAGGTCATGTGATGTGTGGCCCCAAAATCAATGATCAAGAGGCCAGGTGAGGGACGAGTGGAAGGAAGGACCAAACAGATAGCCATGGTACCACGGACAGAGGAAGAGGTGGAATGACCAAGGCGTGCGGGTAACGTGTGAGACTGCCATTATTCAATCCAGGCACGATCATCAGGCAATTCCCCTTGAACACCACCAGAGGCAGGACCACGGAGAGTGACGTCCGACTCACAGGCAGAGACACGGGACTGGCCACTCACACTCTCACCTTCCTGAGAGCGCAGATGGAGAAGTTCGGCCAGCCGACGCTCAAGAGTGTGCTCCTCTTCTTGACGATCAGAGGAACGCTTGGAGGAGCGGTCAGATGAGCGTTCGGAGTAGTGGCCATCGTCACGAGTCCAGTGAGGAACGGAGTAGTGGGAGGACGGGAGCCCGTAGTATGGAGGGCCGGACAGTGGTAGCACCCAACTCAAGGGGCTAGGTGCAGGTGGTGTCGGCTGAAGAGGAGCCAGCGTAGTAGTCAGGGCCGAGGCAGATGAGGAAGATGAGGAAGACGATATTGTCACAGTGGCAGCAGTAGAGGAGGTGGTGACACAGTGCGGTCCCAATGAGCATGCATGGAGGAGGCAAGGCGTGCATCGTCGCGGGGAGCAGGACATTTGGGCGTAGAGTGGCTGGTGGCACCACAGTTCCAGCAGGTGACATCAACGACGGAGGGGCCATAGCCTTTGCCGCCATGCCCACCTCCATGCCCTTTGCCCCCACGACCACCACCACGGCCTGAGTTGGAGCCATTACCCCCCCCGCGCGGGGAAGCTTGTGTGGAGTGGACTGAGGCTGAGGAGGCAGCAATGGAAGAGGCTGTAGTGGAGGCGGAGGGTGAAGAGGTAGTGACTGCTGCAATGGCGGCGCGATGCAGGCGTTTGTTCTGGAGGGCGTTCCACCAGTCAGTGAGACATACAGTAGTGAAGTCAAAGAGAGGACCAATCCCCGGTGGGGAATCAACACGGACAGGTGCAAAGGCAAGGCGCTCAAGCTTTGCCTGGGAGACATGGAGATACAAGTCAGACAGCTCAGGGATGAGGCCAGTGACAATGGACGGGCATGCGGAGAGAGAGCCTGGGGCGGCCTTGCCAAGGTCACATAGTAAGCGTAGGCTACGTGCCCAGTACTCATTCGCTGTCTTGTCCGCCCGCATCTGCAGCGTATTGAACTGAACAGTGAGTGCGCTTTGGACGGCATGCCCGGTGACAGTTTTGCGGCGGCGGATGAACGCATAGGCACCCACGGGGTCTGCATTGGTGCCTCGGATGGGGTCCGCATTGTACGTACCAACATCATCCATAAGATTTTTGGGGACAACGTTGATGAGGGTCCGCATAGCACGGGCAGCTTCTGCTGGCTAAGGCACAAAAGATGGCTTGGATGGCGAGTAATACTCCCATAGCAACTCACCTAGAGCCCATGCACTGAAGCGTGTCTCCCACGATGTCAAGGTGAGCTTGGAAGTGAATTGCGGTGGCGGTGTCTCAAAATCTTTCTGCCGTGTTGGTGGGAGAGCATGAGCAAAGGCTGCTGTAGTTGAGAGAGACGGAGAGGAGACATTGGCAACGCCACCAGCAGGTGGCGCTGATGAGTCTGTAGACCATGACTGGCCAGCAGGGAGCACTGCAGCAAAAGCTGGGACAGAGCGGAGACGCTCAAGAACTGACGCAGCTACCTTGGTGGCTAACTCCTGCTGTGCGTCCCGCTCACGGTCAAGCTCATCCTGCGCTTTTTGGCGCTCAGCCTATGCCTCGCTAAGGGCGGCCTGGAGGGCCTCTAGCTTTTCCTCTGGCCCAGGCATCGTGAGAAGGTGAGAAGAATACGTGAGCAAGGATGCCAACACAGATGAGAGAGGAGAGGAAGGGAGTGTAGCATGCAGGATGAGGGATGGTCTCACCGAGCTGGTGACGGGGCAGCAGGGCAAAGAGAGGAGCAACCACAGCTGCTGGTGACGAGAAGAGCACTGCCACCCACCCTGCAGCTGCCACAGTCAAACACAGAAGGCCAGCAACAGAAGTTCTGGCCACTGCCGCAGACGCAGATGCAATGAGGACCCTTGTGGTAACGTGTGGAGTAAGCTCCCGTGGAGCACTTGTGGGGGTGAGAACAGCTGCTGCTGTGGAGGCTCGGATGGAGCCGACGGTGGCTGCATTGGCGTCGGCGGCAGATGAGGCAGCGGTGGCAACAGAGGCTGCTACCGCTGTGACCTGAGTGGCGATGTTTGCCACGGCAGCGGTAAGCAGTGTGAGAGAAGCCGCTGCGTGTGCGTAGGCGGCAGCCGCACGATCCACGGCAGTCTGAGTGGGAGCCCTACTGGCACAGGTAGTGGCAGCGAAGGTTGTTGCGGCCGCTGCTACTGCGTCAAGAATGGCCCCTACGAGGCTGATAGGGTCTGTTTGCACTGGAAGCACACAGATGACACCTGGTACCTCCGGTGCTGGTGACGGTTCAGCAGATGCGGCAGTAGCGGGGGGCGGAACGGTGGTGGCGTTGGCGGTAGATGCAGAGGTGGAAGTTGGAGTGCCGGCTGGCGGTTGCATGATGGGGGGACGAGGAGACGACGGTGGCAGATCGTCCGCGGTGTACACCTGTTGGTTGATCTCTTCCTCTCGTGCAGCTACTTCCCTTTCCGGATCCTCTCGCCAGAAGGAGGTGTCAAGCATGCAAAACCAGAGTGGTGTGTCATCGTGTGGAGGAGTGGGAGGGTCGTAATCCGGAGGGTCCACCCACCCGTGGTCAGCGTGGCATGCTGCAGTGCGAGGAGGATAAAGATCCTCGTTCGGAGGCCCGTCAAGTGGTGGTGAATCCAGGGTGGCTGCTGCAAGTCGCAGACACCCGAGTGCGATTAAGAGTGACCGAGAAGACCGGTTGGCAGCTGAGAGAGCGGCTGAGCACGGAGAGCATGCGAGAGAAGCCGGGTCAGCAAGAGCTCGCCGAGAACACAGAGGAGGCTGGAGGTGCGTCCGAGCACCACAGACGGCCTCGAGGGTAGCCTAGAGCAGCTGCAAGTCGCGAACACCCGAATGCGGTCAAGAGCGGATGCAAAGAATGGCTGGCGGCTGAGAGAGCAGCTGAGCGTGGAGAGCACGCGAGAGAAGCTGGGTGGAGCAGGAGATTGCCTGGAACACAGAGGAAGCAGGAGGTGCGTCCGAGTACCACAGACGGTCTCGAGGGTAGCCGAGAGCAGCTGCGGAAAACAGTGGGGCGACTGGGGGCGGCATGAGAGCCGGAAGAGGTACCAGCAGCTTTGGGCAACGAGAGTCCCCGAGCATATGCAAGCGGGTGGGAGAGCACTCGCGAGACCTCGAGAGATGGAAGACAGCCTCGTTAGATCAAGGATGACCACGTCGTGTAGCTGAGACAGCTGCTGCGGGCTGGAAGGAGGTGGAGACCAAGAGCAGCTGCGAGAGCACCTGCGATGATGTGTGGACCACGGGAGACGTGGACCGTGGAGGGCTCCAAGGACCAAGACCGCCGAGCGGTGAGAGGCATGTCTCACGGCTCTGATACCAGCAGTTACTACGAAGTTACGTGACTAGGCCATGTGTGGTGAGGTGGGTGAATGCAACAAATCACACCAAGCGAGAGACGCCATGGATGCGGTAACTTGCTCGCAAAACTGCGCACTCAACCAAGACAAGTTGGAAGGAGGGGGGAATGAGCGAGACTAGTACCGGTAAGCACTCACCCACCACGAGTGTCAAACTTGGGTGAACAAGTGCCGCCACCCGGGGGATGAGCCCGACCGCTCGGAACATACCGAGGACGGCTACTCACCGACGCACGGTCAAGACCGGCACAGTGGCCCCCTAGGGATCTGCACCCAGGAAACATGCAGCTCCCCCATCACATGCAAGGCAAGATAACATGATGCAGGGCACGGCGGTGAGAGTGTACGGGCCCTAGCATCTACCGCATCACAAAGAGTCATAGAAATTCATGGAGATTCATGCAATGGTCATGTGTGTGCCCGAGGGCATTTTTGGGGCCAGCAGCAGCAGCAGCTTGAGGGCGTCAACGGCTCCAACCTGGATGGGCACATCGGACGCTTCCCGAGCTGGGACCATTGTCACTTAATCTGTACAAAATATGTGCAGAGAGTGAGAGGCAAGAGGGCATAGAGTTGTGAGTGGCCAACAAACTTCAACATCTTGCACTGTCGCGTGTGACACCCGCCGTGCGCCGCGACAGGTACTTATGCCATGGACGTGTCATTTGTCATTTCTCTCTGCAAATGCTAGTGAAGCATTTTGACACTTTGCCTTGTGTCTCCTAGGCAGTCCCTTGCCAGTGTGTGCATGTCTTGTGACTATCGTCACCGTCTGACCAGGCACCGACGCCCAGTCAGCTTCTCGATTTTCTTCAATCATGCTCCAACAGCTGCATTACCCCTTATGTGACATGTATGATGCAATCTAGTCACCTAGTTCACCCATACATGGATGGTTGAGTTTTCTCGGTGGTTGAGACCCGGGCACTTGGTGGTCTGTGCCAATCGATGGGTTAGATCCAAATCGAGACCGGTCTCAATCTAGACCATGTGGAATTTTTCGTGTCTCGTTGTCTGGAACTGCTCGACACGAGACAATCTCCATTTGTCTCTTGCAAGACAGGACGAGACCGAGACACACCAAGGAAGGAATGTTCCATTATGCTAGACAAGACCAGTTTCTGCCGCCTCAAGCACTTAGATGCAAGTTTGTGGCCTGCTGCTTCCAGAATAAGCACTTGAGCAGCGCTGGCTGCTGAGCTGTAAGAGGGAAAACTTGCACTAAAGACTACGTTCCAGAACCAAAGCTTAGAGTGGGTAATAACTGAGTTAACAGCAAGAATAAGGTGTGGTCTGATACCCTCCCACACAAACGCAGGCCCTAATCCCTGTGAGGCTTGTTGTTTATTCTACCAGCCAATCAAGAATATGCATTTTTTTTTGGCAAGAAATTCCCAAGTAGCTCCTAGTTTTGGCAAACCACCATCAAAGCGTCCCTAGTTTTCAAATGAATTGCAGTTAGCCCCCATGTACTTTGCTCGACTCCTCTGGTTTGCGGAAGTGTGTATATTCTGCTGTGTTTAGGGATGATTCAATAATCGACCATCGTAAAGTGGATGAAACGGTACCTACCTTTTAGGCATGGGGTACATAAATGCCTGCGTTGTGCCGGTTTCGACAAAGTCCAGGGGAATTATTCTTTTGATGACATTCATTCGTAACTGTTTCACATGACGTGGAAAGATGTTGTATGCCTTAGCACGAGGGATTGGTCCATCGTTATTGGTGTCGCGGTCAGAATGTTGTAGACCAATGAGTTACCGTCGAACACGGTAGTGAGCACCGTACATCTCTCAGCAGATGTTGCTCGCTGGTTTGCATTGTAAAACACATAATCGGTCGCTAGCATCATGTAACGTGCACATGAATGTTGCATAATAAGTGACATGCCACCATGTAATGCCACGGATGCATGGAAAGACCAATGAAAACTACCAAATGTTGCGCTGACAGTTGATGGCCATGATGCTTGCTATCAGACTGACAATGGACTATACCACATCGGCACACCGCACGTGTTATGCGAATCTCACTTGGTTTGCCTTTGATGCATCCATTGTGTCGGTTTATTCGCCATAGTTCATAGTTTTCATGCAAACTGCGTCATACAAAAATGATGAGCGAAGCGAATGCGATTGTCACACTGGTACACCCGTCTATACAATTGGGATTTCGGTTTGCGTGCCGAACCTACGCAATGCAAACCGAGACATACCCGTTTGTTTCGCCATGCAATAGGATCCAGTAGTGCAGTGGGAAATGACCTACAGGTGACATCCTTGCATGCCTACATTGTCCATATGAACATCGTGGATACTAACAGACATATCTCTACCGGTACAAACGGACACCACACCAACGGCCCGGTCTGGGACCCATTCACTCCACCCATGGACCTCATTGTTGCGCAACATGCTTTTTCAATCATGAAGGAAGAATGGGACCGCTAGATAATTCGCAGCCCCCTGCCGTCATGGTTGTTGGATCCTGTAAATTTGGCAACCATGTGCTGGGTGTTAGGTTGTTGAATGCCCGCTCCATGTCCTTCAACCTGTCCAAGAGTGTGGGAGCCGTGGTCACCCATCGAAGTGCAAAGTCCCTAACTGTGCCTTTTAGGGGCAAGGTGTAAATGCTTTTGACGAATACATTTGCAAATTACCTTCAAAGTCTTGAGAATCATTTACATTGTACCCCCAGGTCCTCTCATATCATATACAGTGTACCCTGTGCATCCACTTGTTTTAACTAAAGTGTTACAAGAAAATTGCATTGATGCCATGGTACTTCTACTTACTTTACAAAGTATCATTGTGCTTTTTTGTAAGAATTCCAAGTTTTTTTTTTGTACACGGTGTGTTTGTAGCATTATGAACATGACAAGGAATGGGTTTAATGTTGTTTTCATTTACATATAAAGTAACATGGGTGTAATGGTGAGTCCTACTCAACATGTAAAGCAACATTGTGCTTCTCTGTGAGAGTTCCAAGTTCATCAATGAACACATTACAAGCCTCTATAGGGCCTCTAACGGGGTGCATGATGTATATTCATACTTTCATTAAATGCATGCAAAGCTCTGAATTGTTCATTATGTCATCTATTCAGTCATGAACACAGACTGCTCGGGACTTAAACGGAGAGAAGAATCATATCCATAGCTTCATAACATGAAATGCAATCATTGTGTAGGCACTTTGTCTTCATAGTTTTGGCATAACTTCTAATGTACACAAACAGCAGAGCAATCATAGGTTGTCGTTTTCCAAACACATCATTAATACCAGTTGGACAGTGGTCCCAAATCACAGGAGGCAATCCATTCCTGGACGTAGAGTGGCCGACTGTGAACACACAAAATGACATCACATGCAACACATGGATGCTATTCTTGACTCTCCTGTGAATTGTGAAACACCTCCTTTGGCGGGCCACCTGACATGTGGCCCCTTTCACACACTGAACTAAGTCCTTTGGCACATGTAATTGGGCACCCATGCTTTCCGCAAGTGACATCCCCCCTTGACACAACAGCTAGTCTTCTCTTGCCAATACAAGACCCATGAGTCAATCTTCTCCTCTACACCTTGTTCCTTGGACCCTTATGCACCATCTTATACCAAGTTGCAACCTACAAAGGGAGTAGGTGCCATGATATGTGTAATTTCACACAAAGACCATGTATTGCAGAAATACATTTCAATGAATACATGATGCTCGAAAAAAGAAGACCACATGAGTGGCAACCAACAATGACTGAACTTCATGCATTGTCCATTTACCTTCACACACCAAAATCCAAGTCCAAAACTCCATGACCTGTGCCATACCGTGTCTCATCATGTACTACCGCCTCCATGCCTCGTCTTTGGCCTCAAATCATGCAAGCCTCATCTCCTCGTCATAGTTGTACTCCTCGTCTGATGTTTCACTACCCAAACTCCACTCTGTGTGTGTCTCAGATGCCAAAACCTCACCCCGTACATCTCCCTCACCGTTGTCTGTGCCATCCTCCCCGTCCTCATCCTCCTCCCCATCTGTGTGGTTGTTGTTGGGGTTCTCGCCTGGCCCGTGGTCCTTTGTAAGGTCACCATCATCCTCCACACTGCATTCTTCCTCATCACCTAGTGAAGTAGTCCCTCCTCTCTACAGTCCCACGGCTGCCGCTTCATTCACTGCTACAGCATGCGTAGATGCACGCATGCTGCCACTGCCAGCGATTGTGATTTCTGCTGCAAGGGTGCTGCCTGCTCGGCTTGCATCTGCATCCGCGGGTGTGCTTTCTACAATGGCTGGACTGGCAAGCGCGCTTCTCCCTACTATGCCACTACTGGCTGCTGGGATTTTGCTTACTGCATAGTTTGTGCATGTTGGGCTAGTGCCGGCTGATGCACTTGTTCTCATTGTCATGTTATTGCCTGCTGAACCATGGGCATTATTTTCCGCGGTTGCATCTCCTGCATTACTGTCCAACGCTGTTGCAACCTCCTGTGCTGCCTGCCTGAGAGCCTTGCGCGCTTGCAAGAGCTTTCGCGATGTAGCTGTGGGCGGGTTCACATAGCGCCAATTAGGGTGGCCCTTCAACCCACACTTCTCGCAGATGTGGTTGGCACGCCGAAGCACCTTGTGCCAGTTGCGCTCGTTTGGCGGCCACCCACGACCATGGTCTGGGCCAGGCGGGGTCCAACCCTTCCCGACCGGCTTCAATGTCTTCACGTTGAATCCAGGCATCCGGTTTGTGTAGGTACGCTTCCAGGCCGCTTTGCCGTAGACCATGTCACTGTAGCCATCTGGGTCCACCCTATTGTCGATGAGGACAGTGCATGCGTGCACGCAGGTGATATTGAACTCCTGGAACTGGTCGCAGGAGCACTTGCATATGCGGCAGTCCATGTTCCTTGGCTCACCAGTGGCGTCTGTGACCGTGCCTTGAAGGTTGCCCGTGTGAACCACATCATAGTCTCGTGTCTGGTGCTGGTTGTTTGTCAGCGCCTTGGCGGGTGCCATTGCCCAGTCTCCCTCCACGTCATGTGCCAACTTCCTACGTGTTACAAAAATCTTCTGCACATAGGGATAGAGGCTCGCAAAGAAATGGAAAGGAAACAGCTTGCATGCTTCCACAATCTGAGCATTCAGTGACTCAGTAGCACTGCTAGTCCTGTGACCACCGCATCCCTGCAGACCAAACCACCTGGACCACGTTGCAAGTAGGATGACACCCTTCCCATTGGTGCCGAATAGGTATGTGCTCACCCTAGCATTTACAACTGCGAGTTGATCCAAAATCTTGTTCCACTCCTCGCGGGTGGTACGCGTTCGCGAGCCTCTAGAAGACCTAGAGGCATGCTTCTCGTACGACATGTACACATCTTCTTTGATGTGGTAGGAGAAGTATGAGTGACTTATGTACGGCAGCTTTTTGTGAATTGCACCGATCAGCCCCATATCACAGTCACTAATGATGATCGTCCTGCCCTCCCGCACCGTGTAGTAGACGTTTGCAACCTGCTCCATGAATCAGGACTAGTTGTCTTCATCCTCCCCGCTACAGATGGTATATGCCATCAGGACCGAGCTGTCGTTTGCATCAAAGTAATGTTTGATGAGTAGCACCTGCATGTGGCCATTCTTCAAGTGCGTGCAGTCAAGTATGATAATGCAGCAAACATGTGTCCATCCCAACCGACACGCTCCGTGAGCTAAAAAGGCCCGGCAGAACGTCTTCTTCGTGTCATATTGTAAGGCCACAGTGATGGTGTTCAGATCCAATTTCATTAATTGTAAAGTATAGACAGCATGGAAAATGATAGAGGATGATGGCAAGTGACTTAGACATGTTGTACACGTAAATCATGCATGGAATACATGCTTATCTCAATAGAGTAGACGGGGAACAAGCCCCATTACCAAACCTTGTTGTCCATTATATCCTTCTAGGCCTTGTCACGCGCCTTCCACATGGTCTGGTAGGGAATCTTCTTGTATTTCATAGCCTCCACCACCGCGCGTAGGGCCTTTGCGCTTGTTGTGGGGTCTCGCTGCTTAGTGTCAAGAACATGGCGGACGGCCCACTTATAACTACAAGCCGGGTTGCCCTTGGTTCGCCCGGGCGTGCAGTGATGTCTCTCCTCATGGGAGGACACGTTGATGTTTGTTTTGCGTTGACACGTGCAGGGATGATCCACATGCACCTGTGCATCCGATAGTTGCGACAGTGCATAACGATGCGCCCGGGTTCACCTTGCTCCCACTTGATGGAAAAGCGCTCCTCCATGGTGGAGTCTTCTATGAGACACTTGCACTCCTCCATTTTGAAGAATTCCATGCCCTTGAAAACTACAGGTTGCTGGCCTTCTTCTTCTAGTGTGTGTTGGCATTGCCATCCTCCTTTGAAGGAGGCTCTGAAACGTGGGGGCAAAGTATTGAAGTTAGAAAAACAGAAAGAGAGCATACAAAATATTGCTTGCGACATGGACGGAAATTCATATGCATTTTTGCCACATGCTTGTCAACAATAGAGCATATAAACCGGTACAAGGTTTCAGCGTGACGCCGCCCCCCTTGCTGGGAAGCTTCTCTTTCACAACGATGTAGTAGATGAGGAAGATGAGGTTGTGTATCGTTGCACTGTAGTGAACAAACTGTTTTTTCTTGGTAATCACCACTTTCTGTCACTTTCGATGTTGTTATGTTTTTGCTTCGCTCTGACTAACGATGGATGGAACATGGAAAATGTGTTTTCTTTGCAACATGTCCGATCTTTGATTTCGTTCAATCGCTCTCCACGTGCACCTTGATTTCAATGTCGAACGAGGGGTGAATGACTAGTTCTTTTCTGTCTTTCACACTAGCTCATGAGAGTAAAACAACTTTGAACCCGAAAAGAATTATTTAGGGTACTTAAGCAATTTTTTAAAAAAATCGTTCAAGTAAAACAGGCATATATATATATATATATATACATATATATATATATATATATACGAAATCAAATATCAGTAGGGTATATTCACAAAGACTCGTAGGGGGTGACAGGACAGGACAACGGACCATGGGGAACTCTGTTCCAAACCCAGGTCATACGACATGGCCTCAACAAAGAAGCCCTCGGAGAGACCTGAATCAATGCATATAGTGTCGACCGCATTATTCATGGTGTGGTTCTAGTACTCAGAATCATTGTTCTCATCTTAAGTGTAGGGCACAGAGGTCTCATCTAATGCCCTAGCTCCTATGGAAAGCACCGCCTTCCCCATAAACTCATAACCCCGGTCACAACAGAAGCGACAATGGGAGAAATGAAGATAAAACACCCACTGAAAGGGAGAGTAGTCGTCACTGAGGGTGAGCATGTAAGTAGAGCAGGTGTTGTAGAGAAGACTGATGCTGCTGATGCTGCTAAACATGTAGATGCTGCAGAGGACGCTACTGGCGATGCAACAGGTGGGGTAGCTGGTGTACCAAGTGCAGCCATACGAGCTAATGAAGCTAGTACTGGAGATGATGCGGAAAGCGTGGATGTAGACTATGTGGATGTGTGTGATGCTCCTACTACTGCTAAAGATGTAGAAGTTGCAGAGGTCACTGTTGATGGCGATGCCACAGGTGGGGTAGCTGGTGCAACAATTGTAGTTGTACCAGCTGATACAGCTGGTACTATAGAGGATGCAGGAAGCATGGATGTAGTCTGCGTGGATGTGTCTGATGATGCTACTGCTAATGGACCTACTCTAACAGATGCATTACTAGGTGCTCCTGCTCCATCCTCGATGCTCACTGGCGTAATCAATGTCAAAGTGGAGGAATGCACACACCTCCCCTCAACTAGAGCAGCGACAGAAGCTGATGGAGATGAAGACGTGCTAGAGATGAGACAAATAGGATGCACTAGACAAAGACGAAGTCGTCAAGCCGGAGGCCGATTGGGAGGGGGCATGACACAAGTGGAGTGTAGGACGGAGAGAATAGCCACAGACTAAGGAGAAAGGCCCAGTGTAGATGGAGAAGGTCCCTCAGAAGAAGGTGAGGAAGAGGAGGGTGGCGGGGAATAGGAAAAATCAACCTCATGGGAGAACAGGTGGTCCCTGACCTGCAGCATCATGTGTCGCAGAGTCTGGAGCTAGGTGTATAGGATTGCCAGAGTTCCGGGGTGGAGAACAGATAAAAGAGGTATGTCCGTCTGCTGTGGAGTTGGAGGGGACTCACGAGGGTGGAGCCAACGTGGATGCCACTCACTAGGGTGCACGTGACACTGGTGCCAACCATGGCTTCCATCGCCACAGAAGTGATAGGCAAACCCACAAAGAGCTGGATCCTGTCAGGGAAGAAGATGACTAATCCTATGAGAGTCATGGTGGTGTGGATGGAGAAGGTCGCGTACCGGCAGACTAGAGACCGACCACAGGATTTGCAGGAGAGCAGCATCACTAAAAGGTGGTGCTGGCAGCCACACACCAATCCCTGAAGGTGGAGGATGATACGGATGAGCGTGGAGAGCGTCTTGTCGCGGTGGTGATGAGAAGGACCATGGAGAAGGCTGACTATTGGGTGGAGGTGGTCCGTGCACCAAGGCGTCACGCTCATGACATGCGTAGGCGTGTAGAGCGCCGACTCCGATCGGAGTAGAAGCCGTCCAGAGAGTAAGCTGGCAAGGAGAGCCAAGAGAGGGTGATGCCAGAGGCCGGGTCACAGTTTTGGTAGGCTGGTGACATGGTAGGGTGAAAGGAACGCTCTGTCTTGGTGGTGAAGAAACCGACCACATGAGTGAATGGCCAGCACCACCGTGACGTGTTGGCGCCGGCGGTGTGATCACCGTGCCAGAAGGCAATCCGTGATGGGAGTGAGCATGGGAGATACCATGTCCCAGCAGTGTAGAAACTGACAGCAGGAGCACATGGCCAGGATGACAACGTTGAGGCGGTCCAGGCTGCGGCCTCAATGGGTTTGATGGTCGCGGATGAAGAGGGTGAGAGTGCAAAACACGATCTGTAGGCAATGTAGAAATCGCTTGTGTGAGGTAGGGGCCAAGAGTTGGGCCCGACCATGGCAACATCGTGCCGAGAGGGACAATGAGATGTTATGGGGGTGAGAGGTGCTGTCACTGTCCTAGTAAATTCAAGGATGCAGGGTATGAGCCCGGAATTGGTTGAACTAGAAAAAAAAGCCCATAGTGTGTGGTAGACGTGCTTGAGCTGAAAATGAGGAAAAGGCAAAACAATAATGCATGGGGAAATTTTCCCCTTCTAAGGAGAAAATAGAAGAGAAAAACAAGTAAAAAGAGAGAAATCGTTGTTTGACCAAAGAAGGTACAGAAATGCCCCTTGGGTGATAGAGTACCTAGGATTTCTCGATCGCCCCTGTATGGCCTAAAAGCATTCCTTATGAAGTGGCCAGGTGAGATCCGGCGTGAGGAAAAACAGGAATGTTGACCGTCGACATGTTGATCTTTTGCTATTACATGCTACGTGCACGATGATCCCTACTGATGCCATACGCTGCTTCCACACCGCAGCTGCACAGCTTGTATGCAACTACGGCTGCTTGCTGCTACTACTGCTGTTGTGCAATGCATGTGGCTACTATTGCTACGCGTTGCTAGCTTGCTGCACGTTGCACGATGCTTTGCTATACGTTGCTTGCACACATCAGTTATACCACTTGTACACAGCTACAAAGCTGCTTGCAAGCGGCTGCCACTTACACTCTCCTACTAGAAGGTACTATTTTGTTGATCAGTCATTGTTGCCACATTTATGGTGCTGTTTGTGCCGCCAACATGGCAGCTACAGCACAACCCAAAGGACTCCTATTGACTTACGAGTTAGATGAAAGCCATTATTGTTGTTGTCCCAAACACGTTTGCCGATTTGAGAAATTCTGTCTATGTTGCACCAAGTGGCGCATCTCAGCTGCATTTCAAACCTGTTCTACTCCTTTGTTGCTTACATGGCCCCCCCATGCCCTGATGCCATGCTAAAATGAGTCTAGGGACTGCAGAGCCATGTTGGAATTGAAATTACCTCAGGTGGTGAGCAGGAGAAATACAGCGCCAATATTTGGTTAAGTCTGGAACGAATGAGTTAAGAATGAAGGAGAGAATACAATGAACCCTACTAAGGGCTTATGTATTGGGGACTGGCAGCTAGCCAACCAGACCCCATCATCCCCATCGCACCGAAAGGCACGAACAGGGAATATGCATGTCATAGAGGATGAAACCAATCATGGAGGTCTCCGGAGGCACCGGAACAGTCAACCGGGTACCCGGGTCTCGACCGACGGGAAAAAAATGTGATGTACCCCAAATTTTTGCAGACTCTACGGTGACATAAAAGCATCACCGTCCATCTAGGCTAGACAAGTGTAGGCCTCCCGAGACCCGGGAACATGTAACTGGGCGTCCGGGTCTCAGCCACATGCAAACTTCACACGTCTGACAAGGGGTCAACAAGACTAGATCAATCAGTGCTGGGTCTTCTGAGGTACCGGTGCAAACCACCAGTACTCAGGTCTTGACCACAGAAAGAGTGTCCCACCTATCAAATATTATGCAGTGAACTTCTACTGGGTCACCCGGTGCACCGCCACAAATCACCAAGTGCCCGGGTCTCGACCACTGAGAAACTCTACCAAACATGTCTGGGTAAACTGAGCAGCTAGAATGCACCATACGTGTCAGAGAAGGAGTAATGTCGCCACTAGAGAACCATCACCTTGAACTAGGATGCTCTTGCTAAACAAGGCTACATCATAGCTCAAAGCCTATACACCAACACCGGAGCAACAACGGAAAAGGAACCTATCTAGTGCGCAGGTTGAGGCAGAAGCGTTATTGATGCAGCGTATAAGAACCCACGCTCATTGCTTACCATTGTCGCTAATGCTGAACAATAGCGGTTCTACTGCCCCCTTTGTCTATTGCACTAGAGTCTAAGTCTGAGACCTCTGGTTTGTTACTTAAAAGTGCATGCACCAGAGTCAGCGCGAGAATTGCAATGAAGGAAGCAATGACTGATTAGGAATGAAGAATGAGCAACTGAGACCCCTCTCAGTTGTAACCTCACCTCATCTCTGTAAGGATTTTCACTCATAAAACCAGCCAACCAAGAAAATCCTAGTTTCATCCTATCTGGGAGAATTTCTTGGGTGAGCCCTGCTAGAGACTCGACGGCTCGAGACCTGGGCGTCGTCCGTTTTGCCTCAAAACTGGACCATGCCAAATTTACCACACAGCTAACGCAGTCATGCAATCAGCATCAGCAAGAAAAACAAGTACGCAGAGTTATGGCTACCCAATCCTGTACGCCGATTGAATTGGTCCTGAGAGCTGTTTATGAATGCAAACGACGTGACAGCCAAGGGATGCTACCGATGGAGCTGGCCAAGTGAGGGTGCTGTGTCAAAAGTGTGAGGACGAGGAGAACCACGCGCTCAACTTCACGACAACACGTCCACTCCATAGACTCCCGTCGGTATCAGCGTCCATCCAATCAATCGTCTGCACAAGCATGTACACGAGCCAAGAGGTCACAGTGTAAGTCAGTGAGGCAGTCCATGGGCAAAACAACAACACTCCCTCATGATCCAAAGGCACCTGTATACATGAACCTGTAGACTTAATGCTCCCCCATGCTCCACTACCGAACACTTAATACAAGAGCAAAAGAAGGCAGACCACATGTGCAACAAGGATGGGCGACGGAAACACACACAAGCGGGAAAGTCACACCACATGCATTCAGGGTAGCAAGCCGACCATACTCATAGCCTTCTTAAACGAAATACGCTTCAGCGTCTTGGTGAGGAATTCAACCAACTTCTTTTCAATCTCAACCCAGATCACTTGAACGCTGACCGCATGCAACAAAGTACGCACGTAGTGACACTTAATATCGGTGTGCTTTGTGCGTGCATTGTGAATACCATCATTGTAGGTAATTGCAACATCTCTCTTGTTGTCACAGTGCAGGGTGATGGACAACACAGGCTGACGCAAATCACCCAGCAAGCGTCGTAACCACACACTCACAAATGCGCCAGCGTCCAAAGCCATGTACTCTGCCTCTGTTGTGTTGCGTGTGACACATCCTTGTTTCTCGCTACGCCATGACACTACCGTGCCCCCGATGAGAAGGATCCAACTAGTGCGGCTCTTTCCATCTAGGCTCCATGCCCAGTCATTATCAGTGTAATCCACGGCCACCACAGACGGCTGATGACAGAGGATGAGATCTCGGCATGGAGTGCAGACCACATACCACAACACATGGACGGCTGCATCAAGGTGCAGCTGGTGTGGGATATGTGAGATCTAGGTAAGAAAATTCATGGTAAAGGTGATGTTGCCATGTGTGGTGGTGGCGAGAAATACTAGGGACCCGATTGCACGGAGGAATGCCGTGATTTCCACTGCTACACCCAAGGTACTAGTGTCACTGGCCTTCAACTTTGCCTGCCTATTTTGGGTCATCAGGGTGGAGGCATTGCGGAAATTCGTCAAGAGATCAACAAAGCAGTCGGCTAGCGTTTGATCGTACGTTGCATGATGTACCTACATGATTCTGTACGCAAGATCGTGCTCAATCTCCATACCGAGAAACACTTGTGCCGCCCAGAGATCCTTCATCTTGTAGGCCGCCTTTAGCAACTCCTTCACCAGGTCAACAACGGCAAAGTCGAGAGATGCGATGAGTAGGCTGTCCACATAGATGAGGATCATAGTAAAGGGAGTCTCAGGAGTGATGCAGAGTATCGGGTCCGTAGTGCTTCGGATAAAGCCGCCCTTCGGAAGGGTACACCTGATCTCAATGTTCTAGCACCGAGAAGACTTCTTGAAGGCATAAAGGGCCTTCCAAAGTCACTAGACTCAGCCCATCCCGTCCTCAAAGCCAGGTGGCTGGACCATGAAGATTTCCTCACCATCGAGAGCACCGTGGAGAAAGGCGTTGCTCACATCCATCTGGTGGAGCTCCCAACCAAGCTGTGCGACGAGGTTGAAGAGCACCTGGCTGGTGGTGAAACGGCCAACCGCAGCAAAGACGTTGTAGTCAACTCCAACAACCAAGGAGAATCCCTTGGCGGTGAGCCGGACCTTGTGCAGCTCTAGAATACCATCTGGCCTCCACTTCGTGCAGAAAACCCACTTTGCCCCGATGACCTTGTGGCCAGGGGGAAGCTCCACGAGCTTGTACACTGTGTACTCATTGATGGCATCGAGCTCCTTCCAACACGAAGCCTCTCATTGGTCTGCGTCACGAGCGGCACGGGCCTCACGTAGGCTCTGTGGGTTGAATGCTAGTGGGAAAGGCCATGTCATCAGCACACGGGTGACGCAATGTCCTGCAGAGACCCAGGCCACGGTGGCCGAGACCGCACGTTAATGCTCCTGGGAGATGAGGGCATAGCCTATGGTTGAGCCTAGGTGGATGTCTTGAGCAACGAGGCCAAGGGCCGTCAGGCCAAGGACCTTAGTGCCGGGCTCACCACTCAGAACAGTGTGAGGGGAGGAAGGTGTGTTGGCGGGTGTGTTGGAGGCTGGACGGAGGGCCCTGGTACAAGGACCGAGGGGAGGCGCTGGCTTACAGGGTCGAAGGATGCCACCGGGAGTGCGGGTGTAGACCTGGTATGCAGGGGTGCCAATGACGGGAGATGGACCCCGGCGAGGACAAGGTGGGAAGGCGGGGGTGGGCACCTGCTCAGATACCAAGGTGTTTCTAGACACGGACAGATCCATGGACGCGGCTGCATTAGAGGCCAGAGAAGAGGCCAAGGTCCCGCTTCATGTGGGGTCAGTCGAGGGATCAGTCTGGGCTAGTGAATCAGTTGAGGACTCCATTTCTGAAGAGTGCACGGCATTGCTGGCAGGGGAACTAGTCAGCGAGGTGGATGGCGAGGAAGGAGCATCCGTGCTTTTGTTTTCAGAGTTGTGGATGTAGGCGGGCCGACCTGCGCATCTAGGGCCGGAGCGGCGGCACGACAAGCATCTTTCCCACGAGACGACAGTGATGAGATTGGAGAATTTGCAGACTGGACGTGAGGGAGGTTGCGAGGGAAGAAGTCCTAGAAAACCAGGGCATTTCCTGACTCAATCATACAATGCCGGACTGAGTCCTAGATTGCTAGGCCTTGGATTGACGCAAGATACTGATGAAGGTGCAAAGACGGTCGCGAGGGACGAGCTTGCCACCCCACTTCTTTTTGGCAAGCCAGACGCTGGCAACACACCTTGAGACACGTGCAGGTTCAACCTTGGCCCGCTGATCACACTACAGCACGTATGATGCGGCTTGTCGGGGAAAAGGATCATGGAGAACGTGTTAAAAAGTGCCCCTGCTATGGATGCCGTTTGCCGTTTTCCTGGTCCGACCACTAGATAGTGGTTGGATGTCCAATCTGATTGCAGATTTTGACTCCTTGGATTTTGCCAAGCGATTTCAAGCTTTCATTTGCTCAATTTGGTTGAGAATTCAGAGAGTTAGCCCTACCCAAAGTTCGGGTGGTGCGGCGGGTGGAATCTGGTACCCGTCCGGGGCGACGGGATACTCCACCGCCGGTGATCCGTGTTCAGCTCCAACTGGCTCCATAGACCCCAAGGCCCTAGATGAAGCAACCAAGGAGGTCCCCTGGACCAGGGCGAGCCGCCCTTTGACTTGTCAATCAAGGAAAGGCGCTTCGAGCCGTCTTCGGCTCATGTCGGAGAGGACTCTCGTCGGCGGCAGCCAAAGGCGGCTCCAAGCAACCAAGGGTTGCTTGGATGGATGTAGCAGGGGCTATACTGCTCCGTTTTGGGCGTGCTTGGATGCGTTGGAAAGCTCAGATCACAGGCTATGAGAATTTGATGTAGTTTCACCAAAGTAACTAACCATTAGTTATTTGCAGCCGTACTCAGTTTCCGCAATCTGCATTCTGCCATAATTCTCCTCCCTTCGTGTTGTGTCGACCCAAAGCACACACCTCCCTCGGAAGTCTCTTTGCACTAAGAAGCCGTGCACACTTAGGCAGTTCAGGAAACACCAGGTTAGCATTCCTTACAAAGGGTTATGGGCCCACAGCCCTGACATGCCTACCAAGATGTTCATGGCTTCCGCAACGCACTGGAGTATCGCTCCGGGCGACATCGCCATCGCACTTTGAGACTGTCCATTGACGTAGTGCACTCTCCAAAGCAGGGGGAGTGGTTCCAACTCCTTGAGCATGAGGAGGAGCCAACGGCTACAGAGGTCGATGACGGGTCTTCGAAGGATGACGGTGCTGGAGCGCAGCAGGACAATGCAGCAGGTGCAGGTGCCGCTGGAGCGCAGGACGCAGCAGCCGACGCGGGGGAGCCCGCGGTCGAGGACAACGTTGCAGCAGAGCAGTAGCAGGACCAGCAGCCAGCATTGCTTAGGTCATCGCGATGCAGTAGGAGGCGGCAGAATGCGGCAAAGCTGTATGACGCAAGCATAGGCCGCTGGGTCAGCATGGCGCGGTGCATGATGGCAGCCGCAAAGGAGCCGAAAACCGTGCAAGAGGCGCTTGCACTGCCTGACGGGCAGCAGTGCGGCGAAGCAATAAAATCTGAACTTGCATCCCTTGCTGAGAACGGCACTTGGGTGCTGGTGGATTGGCCTAAGGGGGCAAAGGTGATCAGCTCCAAGTGGGTGTTGAAGGTAAAGCTCACCAAGGACAGCAAGGTGGAGAAGTATAAGGCTCGGCTAGTGGCGAAGGTGTACGCGAAGCGGAAAGGGGAACACTACGATGAGACGTTCGCGCCCGTTGCCAAGTTCTCAAGCATCCGGATGATCCTCGCGGTGGCAACGGCAAAGGACATGGAGATCCACCAAATGGATGTCAAGACGGTATTCTTGAACGGCATCATCGACAAGGAGATCTACCTTGAGGTGCCAAAGGGGATGGATGCATCAGAGGACAAGCTGTGCAAGCTGCGGAAGGCCTTGTACGGGCTAAAACTGGCGCCCAGATGCTGGTACCAACAGATGGACGGCTACATGGTGGAGCTCGGCTTCAAGGGCTGTGAGTCAGACCACAGCGTGTACGTGCAGCGGAGCAAGGGACTCCATCAGATTGCCACACTCTATGTGGACGACCTGATCTTATGTTCATCAGATCTGGCAGCTTTGCAGCAGCTCAAGGAGCAGCTGAGCAGCAGATTTAAGATGATGGACATGGGGGAGCTGGAGTACTACCTCGGGGTGAGCATCACGCGGAACCGGAGGGCGTGCACACTCGAGTTGGGGCAGGCCAAGTACGTGGCCGAGGTGCTGAAGTGGTACGGCATGGAGGACTGCAAACCAGTGGGCAGTCCGGTCTCCACAAGCTGTGAGCTGAGTGCGGCAATGGCGCCGCAAACTAGAGAGGAGAATGAGGACATGGCAAAGGTGCCCTACCAATCTGTGGTGGGCAGCCTCATGTATGCCATGGTGGCGACTCGGCCGGACTTGGCCTACGCGGTGGGTCAGGTGAGCAGGTATGTGGCCAACCCAGGGCCACTACACTGGCAGGCGGCGAAGCGCATCCTCCGGTACTTGCAGGCAACGCAGCACGCGCGCCTGAAGTACGACGGAAAGGGGAGGTCAGACCCCTTGCAGCTGGTCTGCTACACTGACGCGGACTACGCCGGCAATGTGGACAAGAGGAAGTCCACTTCTGGCTATGTGTTCTTCCTCACAGGTACAGCGGTCTTGTGGTGCAGCAAGAAGCAGGACTGTGTTGCCAGCTCCACAGTGGAGGCGGAGTATGTCGCTCTGGCCGAGGCGGTCAAGGAAGCGTTGTGGCTCCGTAGATTGATGGAGGAGCTGGGCGTGCCGCAGCAGGAGCCTATGGTGGTTTAGGAGGAAAACACTGGCTCCATCTTGCTGACCAACAACCCAACGCAGCACAGGAGGACAAAGTAAATCGATGTGCGCTATCACTATGCGTGCGACATGGTGGAGAAGGGACAGGTTGTGCTGCAGCATTGCATCACAAAGCACATGCTCACAGATTGCTTGACCAAGGCGCAGCCCCCGGATCGGCATGTCATCAGCCTTGCAGGGCTTGGGTTGACAAGCTGTGAAGGCCTTAAAGGCGCATGACCGGACGAGTAAAGAGTGAGCATGAGGGATCCGGCATGGAAGGTGCACGGGGGAGATTGTCAAAAAGTGCCCCTGCCATGGATTTTGCCGTTTTCCTGGTCCGACCACTAGATATTGGTTGGATGTCCAATCTGATTGCAGATTTTGACTCCTTGGATTTTTCCATGCAATTTTGAGCTTTCAGTTGCTCGATTTGATTGAGAATTTAGAGAGTTAGCCCTATCCAAAGTTCGGGTGGTGCAGCGGGTGGAATCTGGTACCCGTCCGGGGCGGCGGGATACTCCACCGCCGGTGATCCGTGTTTAGCTCCAACTGGCCCCATAGACCCCAAGGCCCTAGAGGAAGAGACCAGGGAGGTCCCCTGGACCAGGGAGAGCCGCCCTTTGACTTTTCAATCAAGGAAAGGCGATTCGAGCCGTGGTCGGCTCATGTCAGAAACGACTCGCGTCGGCGGCAGCCAAAGGCGGCTCCACCAAGGGTTGCTTGGATGGACGTAGCAGGGGCTATACTGCTCCGTTTTGGGCGTGCTTGGATGCGTTGGAAATCTCAGATCACAGGCTCTAATAATCTAATGTAATTTCACCAAAATAACTAACCATTGATGATTCGAAGTCTTTCTCAGTTTCCGCAATCTGCATTCTGCCAGAATTCTGCTCCCTTGGTGTTGTGGCAACCCAAAGCACACACCTCCCTAGGAAGTCTCTTTACACTAAGAAGCTGTACACACTTAGGCAGATCAGGAAATGCCAGGACAGCATTCCTAACAGAACATAGTTGTTGAATGTTTTTGCCCCTTGTTCAATGTTGTAGGACGGATCAGGAATGCTCTGCCCCTTGTGGAGGTATGACCCCTAGATCCGTTGTAGTGTGACTCAACTATGCTCTGTCTCTTGTGAGATATGACCTGTGAGTACACCATGTGGGTGAGTGGTTACCTTGGCCATTTTGTTGATTTGGCCAAGTGAGAGGTCATGAGGTCGATCCTGGCCCCATGCATATCTTGTTTGCTGTGGAAGCTTCCAAGAAAGAAAGTCCGTAGCTTCTTGGACGCTACATGGTTGGTCTGTCACCTTGACACTAGGATGCTTATGTGTCAAGCCCACAGTGCAAGTCTATTGGTGATGTGGCTGGTTCAGGCCACTTCCCAGGAATGTGCTTTTGAGTTCTAGGACTGGACAGACAGCTATAAAAGGACTTGTCTTGCATGCTGATCAATCAACCCTTGCTTGATGCTCTCTTGCGTATTGACGACTTGAGCTCTTCTTGAGATGTAATGCTAAGGCGTTAGTACTCTTGAAGGTGAAGTGTATGCCTGATTAAGTTTGGGGTGCATGACACATGTCAACAAAGGAAGAAGGCCTAAAAACCTTTGTGAGCTTTTCGGTTTCGCGGCTTCTCTGCCAAAGGTGGTTAGCTCAATAGCTAACAAAGGGTTATGGGCCCACTCCTCTGGTTAGGGAAGTTTCACGCACGCAACCGCTAAGGTCACAAGCAGTGAGAGCGCCTTCGCTCTCACCCAACTTCTCTGTTTGCAGGGCAATATCAGCAGGAGGGGAATGCAACACATCTGCACCTTTCTACCTTGGGAGCTGACATCAGCCTACATCAGCCTACATCAGCCTACATCTGCTTGCAACGGCCAACAGTAACAGGGGAAGCAGTTTCCTCTTTTCACCAACAGCCTATAGCAGCCTCAAACACAGGTTCATCGGCATCAACAACAGGTGCAGCAGCTAAAGCAGTTGTAGTTGTGGGGATGGCAGGGATAGGGGAACCAGGGAATCATTCGCCCATCCTCAAGTTTGATGGAGAGGGGTTTGCACTCTGGAAGTGGCAGTTTGAGATCATCATGGATGACAAAGATCTGCTAGGATATTTTGATGGAAGTATCCCAGCACCAAAGGAGGAGGGTGCTGACCTTGTGGCATGGGTCAAGCTCAACAAGAAGGCTCTCGCCATTCTTGTGTCCTCCATACAACCCTCAGTCCTTTCACACATCAGCGGTTGTACAGTGGCAGCCGCGGCATACGCCAAACTCGGCAAGGTGTTTCAGTCCTCCTCACTTGCCAACCGTCTCTTCATTCTACAAAACCTCATCAGCATGAGGCTTGGTGAAGGGGAGGATGTCTCCGCCTTCATGCAGAAGTTTGAGACGCTCTTGCAACAAGCCACCGGCATGGGTTGGGACCTGAAATCCGACATGCAGGCCATGATCTTTCTNTGATTGGAGGGTGGACTGAAGATCTAGTTTCCTACACCACCGTCTCTGAGTATGTGCGGAATGAAGCCATGCGTCGTAGCAGTAGTGAAGCAAACATGGCTGCCTTTGCCTCACGGAGCAGCGGCACCTTCCGCAATACCTCATCCTCTGGGTACAAGGGAAACAACAGCACTAGCAACAGTGGAAGGGGTGCAAAGCGCCAAGGAAACTGCCACAACTGTGGCAAGGCCGGACACTGGGCTCGAGAGTGCCGTGCACCCAAGAGAGAGGGAGGAGACGGGGATGAATGGCGAGGGGGAAATGGTGGGAAGGATCCCACAAGCTTGATGGCTGAGTGTGCCTCCAACAAAGGGCGGGCGATACTCAGGCCAGGAGCCTATGGCCTTGACTCGGGCACAAACGAGCACACCACTTACGAGAAGAGAGACTTCATCTCTCTTGCTCCGTGTAACAAGAACTTCAGAGTCGCCAACGGCAAGGTTGAGGCAGCTGAGGGGATTGGTGACAAGCTGGTCACAGTGGGTGTCAACGGTGGAGTTTCCGACCTCAAGCTAGAGGGGGTGGTCTACTTGCCCTCCTTCACAGCCAACCTGCTCTCCGTCTCTAAGATAACTGACCATGGTATGACAGTGGTCTTTACAGAGAAGGAAGCAGTGATAGTTCCCACCAAGGACATCAACATTTCCTACTCTTCCAAGAAGGTTGTCGCACACGTTCCTCGTGTTGATGGACTCTACATCTTGCAGACCAAAACGACAACTTCAACGGCTGAATCTTTGGCCGAAAGTGATGATGAGGAGAGCAGCGATGCAGACTCAGATGAGGAAGGACATGTTGGAGCAGCGGAAGTAGTGGAAGCAGATGATTCGGCAACAAAACCACAAGCAAATGCAGCCACCGGGGCTGTTCATTCTAACCTGTGCACATCCTCCAAAAACCTGTGGCACAGGCGCTTTGGACACGTGGCTCATCGCACATTGGAGCTCATGGGAAAGGAGGAGCTAGTGCGTGGGATGGAGCTAGGTGATGAGGTGGAGGGAGCGGAGATCATGTGTGAGCCATGCCTTCAAGGCAAGGCAAAAAGGAAACCCTTCAAGTGCAATGGAACGCGTGCTCTCGCACCTCTTGATCTTGTCCACTCTGACGTATGTGGTCCCTTTCGCATACCATCAAATGGAGGCAGCCGATATTTCCTCACATGCATCGATGACAACAGCCGCAAAGTCTGGATATACTTTCTCAAAAAGAAAAGTGAGGTGAAGGAGAATCTACAGGCCTTTGTCGCTATGGTTGAGCGACAGAGTGGAAAGAAGGTGAAGGCATTCAGGACGGACAATGGGGGAGAGTACGAAGCTTGCAGGGAGTGGCTCAAGACACAGGGCATTGAACACCAGAAAACTACGCCCTACTCACCTCAAAGCAACGGCGTAGCAGAGAGGATGAACCAGACGCTCCTAGGCATGACAAGGTGCATGCTCTTTGACGCCAAGCTTCCTCCTAGGTTCTGGGCTGAAGCAGCACGTACGGCTACATACCTTGTGAACCTCACACCTGCAGCAGCTCTGCGAAGGAGAGGCAAGAAGAAGCAGACACAGCAGTTGAAGACGCCTCAAGAAGCATGGTCAGGCAGGAAGCCGGACGCCTCCCATCTCAAGGTGTTCGGTTGCACCGGGTTTGCCAAGGTCCAGGCTGGTGAGGGCCCTGGAAAGCTCGATGCAAGAGCACGAAAGTGTATTTTCATCGGTTACGACACCGCCCACAAAGCCTATCGACTGTGGGACCAAGGAGCCAAGAAGGTCATCCGCAGCAAAGACGTGGATTTCCACGAAATGTCTCTGAGTAAGGGAGAGCATCTCGAACTCGAGAACGCTCCAGAACAGGGAGAGTGGCTCACTCTCCTAGAAGAGGGAGACGAAGCACCAGCACAATGGCATGGGATAGGTGCTGCAACAGGGAGAGGAGCTCGTGAAGATGACTCGGAGGAATCAGACTCTGATTCCGACGTATCCGATCCTCCGGAACATGAGGATGATGCCTCTCCCATCATCAACGTCGAACCAGACCTCTAGCCTCTACATCAACAGCACCAGCCAGCAGGTTCAAGGAGCAATTCACGCCTCAAAGTACCTCGGCAGCATTACGACGCAGATAGGGGTGAATGGACAGGCTTCAACTATTCATTCTTGGTTCAAGAGGAGCCAACGTCTGTCGCAGAGGCACTCACTCGGCCTGACAAAGCAGAGTGGGACGAAGCAATTCGCAGTGAACTCAGCTCCATTGAAGAGAATGGGACATGGGTGCTGGTGGACAGACCTGCCGAGGCTCACGTTGTGGGGTCTAAGTGGGTGCTGAAAGTAAAAAGGAAACAGGATGGCAAGATAGACAAGTACAAGGCACGGGTGGTAGCAAAGGGGTTCTCCCAACGGCCTGGCGCAGAGTACGATGAGACCTTTGCCCCAGTTGTGACGTTTGCCTCCATCCGGTCAATGCTCGCCATTGCTGCTGCCGAGAACATGGAGGTCCACCAGATGGATGTCAAGACAGCCTTCCTTTACGGCAAACTTGACAAGGAGGTATTGATGGAGNCTTGACTTCTATCTTGGAATTGCAATCAAGCGCGACAGAGCAGCAGGTACCATCAGCCTGAACCAGACAAAATACATCGACTCCATCCTCAAACGATACGACATGGCAGATTGCAAACCTGCCAGCACACCCATGAGCTCGGAGTGCAAACTCTCCACCTCCATGTCCCCATCCAACGAAGCGGAGAAAACTGACATGCTGGGCATCCCATATCAGTCTGCAGTGGGCAGTCTGATGTATGCCATGGTCGCCACCCGACCAGATATAGCCCATGCTGCTGGGCAGGTGAGCCGGTTTGTGGCCAATCCTGGTCCACTTCACTGGCAGGCCGTGAAGCGCATCATGCGCTACCTTCAGGGGACGCGGCACGTGGGGCTCCAGTTTGGAGGCATCGCTGGATCTGCATCACTCCGTCTCATGTGCTACACTGATGCTGATTGGGGAGGGAATATTGATGACAGAAAATCTACCTCCGGCTTTGTGTGTATGTTGAATGGAGGTGCAGTCAGTTGAGCAAGTCGCAAGCAGGAATGTGTCTCTTTGTCAACAGCTGAAGCTGAGTACATCGCCTTGGCTGAGGTGTGTAAAGAGATGCAGTGGCTACGAAGCTTGCTATCCGAGATGAAGGCACCACAGGCAACGGCGACGGTCATCAAGATTGACAACATGAGCGCCATTGACATGTCAAAGAACCCCGTCCTGTCCAGGCGCACAAAGCACATCGAGATCCGCTACCACTACGCTCGAGACTTGGTCTACAAGCAGACAGTGGAGCTCGAGTATGTCGGCACCAAGCTGAACCGGGCTGACATGCTTACAAAGCCACTGGACAAGGATCTCCACCAGGCGGGCAGGCAAGGTGTCGGCATGGTCAACGCAAGTGATGACGAATGATGATGGTCACTGACGCAAGGTGCAAGGGAGAGATTTGTTGAATGTTTTTGCCCCTTGTTCAGTGTTGTAGGACGGATCAGGAATGCTCTGCCCCTTGTGGAGGTATGACCCCTAGATCCGTTGTAGTGTGACTCAACTATGCTCTGTCTCTTGTGAGATATGACCTGTGAGTACACCATGTGGGTGAGTGGTTACCTTGGCCATTTTGTTGATTTGGCCAAGTGAGAGGTCATGAGGTCGATCCTGGCCCCATGCATATCTTGTTTGCTGTGGAAGCTTCCAAGAAAGAAAGTCCGTAGCTTCTTGGACGCTACATGGTTGGTCTGTCACCTTGACACTAGGATGCTTATGTGTCAAGCCCACAGTGCAAGTCTATTGGTGATGTGGCTGGTTCAGGCCACTTCCCAGGAATGTGCTTTTGAGTTCTAGGACTGGACAGACAGCTATAAAAGGACTTGTCTTGCATGCTGATCAATCAACCCTTGCTTGATGCTCTCTTGCGTATTGACGACTTGAGCTCTTCTTGAGATGTAATGCTAAGGCGTTAGTACTCTTGAAGGTGAAGTGTATGCCTGATTAAGTTTGGGGTGCATGACACATGTCAACAAAGGAAGAAGGCCTAAAAACCTTTGTGAACTTTTCGGTTTCGCGGCTTCTCTGCCAGAGGTGGTTAGCTCAATAGCTAACAATAGTTTCACATCCAGGTCATGTAGGACATGACTTCAAAGAAGAAACCATCGGACAGACCGGACTCAACACGCATGGTATGGACAGTATCGACCATCGTGCGGTTCCAGTGTTTAGAGACATTGTTCTGCTGCGGTGTCCCAGGGGTGGACGTCTCATGATAAACTCCATGATTGGTGAGATAGACTGTCGTTTCCCCCATGTACTCGCCACTGCGGATAGAGGGTGTGGCCGCACTTGTGCTCAACCGCGAGGTGCCAGGCACGGGTGGCAGAGGTCATGTTGCTCTTCTAGCGCAGACAAAGGACCCAGCAATAGTGGGAGAAGTCATCCGTGAGGGTCAGCACATGCTGGTTGTCGTTGAAAACACACGATAGCAGTAAAGGACCCATGAGGTCCGAGTGGACGAGCTCCTGTGGGTGACTAGACTGAGAGGAGGACGCAGGATAGGTGGATCGGTGCATCTTGCCTTGAGCACAGTCAATGCACTCGGTACGGCAAGGCCACTTGAAGGTGGAAGGATCAAATCCAAGCGCAGGTTTGTTGCACAGCATGCTATCGACCACATTGAAGTGCACACGACAAAGGAAATGATGGAGAAGGTGGGCGTACAAGGGACAAATAATACTGCTGACAAATACATGGGTAGTGTCGGATGAGGGAGGGGACACAATTGAAGGCCGACGAGTGACGTGCCATAGTCTGTCACAACATACAGCACAGAACATGACCTGATCGGATAGATAGAAGGAGACAGTGCCTATGCCAGAGTAGTCTTGGACGTCCATGCTCATGCAGTCTAGAGCTGTAACTAACACGAGGCTGAATTACGAACCAGGCACAAACAACACATCGGTGACATAGATGCCTCTGGATGGACCACGGAAGCAAATAATGTCAACACCACGTACTAGTAAGACATGCCCGGACCCCGCCCAGACACTATAAACACTGCCAATGGGGCCAACCATGCTAAACTCCTATCAACAAGACATCATATGATGCGTGGAACTGGATTCAATGATCCAGGTGCCATCAGGGTTGCAGACAGAGGCCATGACATTACAACGAGTGACAAAAATGGACGCAAGAAGTGTGACAGATGTCGCAAGATCAGCAGATGGAAGAGACGCAAAACGACCATGCCAGTCATCCAACCATGCAACCTCATCCCAAGCCAGCTCCGAAGAATGAAATGCGGATTCCCAAAGATTGCCTCAGAGGTCGGTCTCTGTTGGGTAGTGAGAGACCTCCCGGCTAGTAGTAACACAACGTGTACTTCCCTGGGGAGGAGACGCGATGCGGAACTATGTGGCGATGAAGCTCTGCAGCTGGTGGATCCAAGCGCCAGAGTCAACAGGCACCACGGACTGCGGGATCGCAGCTCCATAAGGGGGTTACGAGCTCCACTGTAGCTGAGACTAGGGGTGGTACAATGGCTACGGTGGTGCGCACGACTGTGGCTGCAGTGGAGCATACTGGTTCTGTTGCTACTGGTAGAGGAGAGATGACAGAAGTTGCGATACAGGTTGAAGAGTTGGGTATGGGGAGGAAGGGAACGTCATGGAATAGGTGGTGGCTACAGTGCTACCAGGAGAGAACAAAGTGTCCATAGCAGCATTGGAGGTACCAAGGCAGCGCTCATGCTCACTGCGCATGGCGGCAACGATACGGGCCTTGTCAGTGGGGATGGAACATGTGTACCATCCATGCCCGATCTGGCCACAGTTGTGGCACATCAGAATGGCACCATCAGAGGAAGACTATTGCCCTTTTCCCTTGCCCTTTCAACCCTTGTTTCTCTTGTCCCTTGCGTTGCCTGAGGAGGGAGTACCGGGGGAAGGGGTGGAGGAGCCATTGTAGGTGGCGGCTACGATTGCAGAGGAGCCATCGCGCTGAAGCAATGTGTCCTTGCATGCCTCCTTGACACTGAGGAAGAGATTGATTACCAATAACATCAGAGTGCCCTCGGTTGCCAACGCCTCGAGTATGGGCAAGTCATAGAGAACAAAGATGTTAGTGAACTTCGGGGTGGCACCATTCTTCATGGTGAGGAGGGAATCAAGTGGGGGAGGTGCGAGTTTCTTGAGCTAGAGTAAGAGATCCTGCACACGGTGCTAGGAGGTGGTGAAGGACTCGGACTCCTTTATGCAATGGCATTTGAAGTCCATTAGGAGGTAGCTGGAAACTGCTTCACCGAAGGTTCGATAACGTTGTGTCAGTGTGTCCCAAGCTCGCCAGGATTCGGGGCTAGTATCGTCAGCGACGTCATTCAGGAACGCCTCAAGGGCAGGGTCGTCGACATACGGACCCGCTAAGATGAGGACGCGGAATGCACGGCCAGCCTCCCGCACTTGCTCAGGGTCGGAATTGTCATGTGGGAGAGTGTAGTACGGCCACATACTCTCCCCCAATGTCCAGATCTGGTAGAGCAGTTCCCAAGGGGGGAACTACTCATCTCCGTTGAGTACTAGTGGGGAGGACTCGAATTCCTTACACAAAGAGGGGAAGACCGCACCTACTCCGGACCATAAAACACTGGTGACCGGCTGTTGCTACTACTGCACCTGCTTCTACACTAATGTTTGTGCTACTGCAGTTAGAGCCACACTGGGTTGTCCAGGGAGGACAACCTGGCTCGTGTTGTTTGCTACAAGCATCTGGGGCAGCAGATCGACCTCGCGCTGCAGGTCCACTATGGGTTCTGTTGGGGGCTTTGGAGAGATGTCCTACGTGCTACTGGCATTGTCTTGGCAGGACGTTGTTGCTGCTAGTGCTACTCCTGATGCTTTAGCTTCTACCGAGACTACCTATGTTGTAGATCCTATGGCGGCTGTTGTTGTTACTACTCCTAACACCGTCGTTATCTCTGATGCAGCTATCGCTCCTACTATGGCCGCTAACGCTGCTACTGCTAATGCCACTGCTACTGCCACTACCACTACTACTACTGCGATAACGGTTGTTGGTACAGTTGTCGCTGCTGCTCACAAAACTGGGTTGGCGATAGAGGCAACTGCACTACCGCACTGGCGGCAACAAGGAAATCCCTTTTCACATTTGGCTTTTTTCCTTTGCTAATCTTTTGCTTTGGTTTTCTTGTATTCTTCTTGGCGAGTGGGTTAAGCCCTAAGCCGTGCTGGCCATGGGCTCAGGGACGGTGGCTTGACTTCCACCGCCATTGTTTAGCGGCAGCCTACAGCCATAGTGCTACAACGGCTACTGTTGCAGCAGACATGGTTGTAGCTGTTGCTGTGCTAAAGCCACGACTGTTGCTACTGTGGTTGCGGCTAATGTTGCGTCTGTTGCCGCTACTGCTGATGCTCTTGTTGTCCTTGCCGCTAGCGCTGCTGTTGCCATTGCTTCTACCATTGCCACTAATACCGTTTTTGCTACAACTGCTGCCACTATTGCTCCCACTACTGGTGCAGCTGTTGTTGCTACTGCCGTTGTTGTTGCGGCCGCTGCTGTTGCCACTACTGCTACTTTTATAGTCGCTCTTGCTCCTGCCGCTACCACTACTGCCATTGATGCTACTACTGCTACCACTGTTGCTGTGACAGCTACTGCCACCGCTGTTGCACAATGACAGCCCACGTCCATGGCACTACTGAGGCCACTCGTATAGCAGTCATGGTAGCGGCTGCTGCTTTACATCTACAACAATAACTGCTGGTGCTATGGCCACAAATAATGCTTCAGCTTCTACCGCTACTACTATCGTTGTTTTTGGCGTTGTCGCTTGCACTACTGCTTATTCTGCTTCAGTCGCTACTACTATCGCCGCTGTCACACTTGCGGCTGCTACTACTACTACTATTGCTGCTGTTTCAACGATTGCAGCCACTGCTGCTGCTGATACTGCGGCCGTGGTGGCTACTTCTGCTGCCGCGGCAACAGGTTATATAGGTCGCTCCTTTAGTCGACGTTGCCATGTCCGTCATCACAAGCAGGTTGTCTGACGTTGTCGCACTGGCTGCTCACCTCCTTACGTCACACATGGGGGTTAGAGCTACTAGAATAAATCCGGCAGCATTTCACCTAGGCTAGTGGACATGGGAATGATTCTGATGCCGCCACCAGGCAGGTAACTGCTTCTGGAAAGGAATTTCGGCAACATTTCTCCTCCATTGGCGCGTATGGAAGGTCCGCGGGCGTAGTCAGGAACCTGTTTTCCACTACAACCGATGTGTCTGCCATGCTACGGCTCTGATACCAAAAAGGAACCTATCTAGTGCGGAAGTTGAGGAAGTAGCGTTGTTGATACACCGTGCGGGATCCGACGCTTGTTGCTTGCCGTTATCGCTAATGCTAAGCAACATCCGTTCTGATATCCCCTTTGTCTGCTGCGCTAGATTCTGAGGCCGAGGGAACTAGTTTGTTACTCAAAAGTGCACCCGTCAGAGTTAACGCCAGAACTGTAGTTGGAAGGAAGAAATGACTGATTAGGAATAAAAAATGAGCAACTAACTGAGACCCTTCAGTTCTAGCCTCGCCTCAGCTCTATAAGACTTGCTACGCAGAAAATCAGCCAACAAGGAAAATCCTAGTCTTATCCTCTTTGGCAAAAAATCCTGGGTGACCCCTGCCAGACACCCGATGGCCCCAAACCCGTGCGTCATCCGTTTTTCCTGAAAACTTGACCATAAAAAAAAGCCACGCTGCAAACGCAGTCGTGCAGTTAGAATCAGTAAGAAAAATAGCTATGTAGAGTTATGGCTGCCAGAACCCGGGTGCGGACTGCATTGCCTCTGAGAGCTACCTAAGACTACTGATGACGTGAGAGCCAAGGGTTGCTTTCGATGGAGCTGGCCAAGTGAGGGTGTTGTGTCAGAAGCGTGAGGAGGAGGAGAACCATGTGCTCGGCTTCCCAAAGACACGTCCACTCCACCGAACAGCGTCCCGTTGGCATCAACATCCATCTAGTTAGTCGTCAGCATGAGCATGTACACCAGTTAAGAGTGTTGAGAATAGAGTTTAGATCAAGAAGTGAATAGGACGAGATCCGAGGTCCAACATAGACAACGAAGGAGGATGCGCCACCCAGTTGGGTTGGCGTGCTCGAACACAATTCCAACGGCTTGTAGCCGTTAAGTGGACCAGCCCAAAGTGGGGCAAATTCCTAATGCGGGCAAGGTCATGAGATGGCCCGCATCATTGATTTCTAACAAAGTAGAAACTACACTAACTACTTTAACATGACAACGTGAGCTTGGATGCTTAGATGCCAACGGTTGTGATGTAGCATCTCTAAACAGTGTACGGCCAATGGACTAGTCAAAAGTAACAACTTTAGCATCACAACGTAAGCATGCAAGAGGAATTGCGTCATGCAAATCCTGAAGCCAATTGTGGAAGACGAAGGTGTGTCAAGCAGTTGGTGTAGTTCTCTGTTGCGCCAGCGTTGGCGGTGGCATCAGCATCCTGGGATCTAGGATCTATCCTATGCCTGTCGAGTGTAGCGGTAGGCGAGAAGAGGCTGATGCCACGCCTCCAACCAAGATGAGGATGCCAATGGCAGGACACCGAAGTAACCACGCACCCAACACGGGTGAAGTCAGAGCTGATGCATCGCCACCAAGGTGTGGGGAAAGCCCTGCAAAATATGAGAAGGGCTGCACAGAAAGAGAGGTAAACCAGGCCACAAGCCATGTGCGTGAGCACATGGCTTGTGGCAAAGGGGACAAGGCCAGTAACGGAGGAGGAGGGGGAATAAGAGGAGGAGGAGGGGAACAAAAAGGAGGAGGGGGAGGAGGAGGCAGAGGGGGAGGAGGAGGAGGACGAGGAGGAGAATGAGGGGGAGGAGGAGAATGAGGGGGAGAATGAAGAGGAGGAGGAGGAGGAGGAGGAGGCGGAGGAGGAGGAGGAGGAGGAGGCGGAGGAGGAGGAGGAGGAGGAGGCGGAGGAGGAGGAGGAGGAGGAGGCGGAGGAGGAGGAGGAGGAGGAGGCGGAGGAGGAGGAGGAGGAGGAGGCGGAGGAGGAGGAGGAGGAGGAGGCGGAGGAGGAGGAGGAGGAGGAGGCGGAGGAGGAGGAGGAGGAGGAGGCGGAGGAGGAGGAGGAGGAGGAGGCGGAGGAGGAGGAGGAGGAGGAGGCGGAGGAGGAGGAGGAGGAGGAGGCGGAGGAGGAGGAGGAGGAGGAGGCGGAGGAGGAGGAGGAGGAGGAGGCGGAGGAGGAGGAGGAGGAGGAGGGGGCAGAGGAGGGGGAAGAGGGGGGGGGAGAAGAGGAGGAAAAGGAGGAGGAGGAGGTGGTGGAGGAGGTAGAGGAGGAGGAGGAGGGGGTGGAGGAGGAGGAAGGGGAGAAGGAGGAGGACGAGGAGGAGGAGGATGACAATGGGGTGCAGCAGCAAAAAGCGTAGGAGGAGGTGGTTGGATAGGAGAGGATGTACGGGTAGAGGTGAGACGAAGGGAAAGGGTGTGAGAAAGGAACGGACTAGTCGCATGGAGGACACAAACAGACTGGGAAACGGCAAGGTAGGCTTCGGTGGACAAGGCAACGCTGGCAGTTGCATGAGCGTCAAGCAACGCATCACACCACTTGTACAGGCGTACGGCAGGTTCGCTCGGGATTAGGGAGGGATGGGCAGGAGGAGGACGAGGAGGGGAAGCACGGTGTGGAGGAAAAAGGGGAGAAGGAAAGGGTGAGGGGGAGAGAGGTGTGACCAAAAGGGGAATGATAGGATAGACACGAGAAGAGGAATTGGAAGAAACAAGTTTGGAAACACAACGACCCATCAGTGCGTGCCCACAAGAGGGAGGAGAGAGAGAGAGAGAGAGA
>SZWC01004406.1:87455-126476 GCA_023375785.1 Penium margaritaceum
TCCCCTACCAGTCCGCCGTGGGTAGCATCATGTACGCCATGGTAGGGACTCGTCCGGACATCTGCTATGCTGTGGGACAAGTAAGAAGATTTGTGGCCAACCCTGGGCCACAACATTGGCAGGCAGTCAAGCGCATCTTGCGCTACCTGCAGAAGACACGTCACATGGGCCTCGTCCTTGGAGGCCAAGAAGGAACAGACCCCTTTCGTCTGAAGTGCTACACCGACGCTGACTGGGGAGGAAATCTTCATGACAGGAAATCCACCTCTGGATACGTGTGCATCTTGAATGGCGCTGTGGCCAGCAGGAAGCAGGATTGTGTTTCCGTGTCCACGGCTGAGGCAGAGTACGTTGCTTTGTCTGAGGTGTGCAAGGAGACTCAATGGCTCCGCAACCTGCTTGGCGAAATGATAGTGCCACAGAAGGACGCCAAGATCGTACACGTGGACAACATGAGCGCCATCTCGATGGCTGAAGATGAGATCATCTCCCGGCGAACGAAGCACATTGACATACGTTACCACTACTCACGTGACCTGGTCATGAAGAACGTGGTGGACTTACAGCACTACGGAACAAAGAGCATGCTTGCTGACTGCATGACCAAGCCGCTGGACAGCGACTTGCATTATGCAGGCATTCGTGGATTCGGCATGAGGAGTGCGGCAGAGGAAGGGTGAGCTCCAAGGCATTGATGGAGCCGAGCAAGGGACAGATGGACAGAGGTGCAAGGGAGAGATTTGTTGAAATAGTATGCACCTTGTCCACTGCCTAGCTGGCTAGCTACACATACAGACAAGGCATGCACTGCTCTATGGAGTATGTCCCCTTGGTCTGTTCTGAGATGGGCCAGGAATGCACTGCCCATAATGGGTATGTCCCCTGTGCCTCATCATAGGAACCATACCTTTTGGCTTGGTTGATTAGGCACCGGAGTCTCAAACCAGAGGTCACGGGTTCAAACCCCGCGACAGCCGCAATTTTCTTTGTGGCCAAAACTAAGACAGGAAGCTTCTAGGAAGCTTACTAGAGCCTGCCTTGAGGATGACACTTGGCGGTCTAAGGACGCGCCAAGTAGGAATGTAGGTTAAGGTTGGCTCCAGTGGAGCCACTACAAGCAGAAGCTTTAGCAAAGCTCTGCAAGTATAAAAGCATGTACCTTGCATGCATCCATTTACAGTTCTTGCCTTTGAGACTCCTCACAGAGTGTCCAACCAAAGGTAGACACTAAAGACCAACATGCGGACTTCGTGAGGTTGTAAACCAAACGAACCTAAAGTGTGGATCCCTTGTTCGAGGGTGATATGTTATCTTGGTTGCAATACCAAGAGCGGTTGGCGGCCTCCCATGTCGGGACCCGTTTTCTAGACCGTTGCTATCCGGCGCATTGATAGTTTTATGCACGCACAAATCACATTGTTGTTGAGAATCACTTGTTGCATGATCTTGTGGAGCGACATGTGATCTCCGTCATCTGGGTTGGCACAAACATGCAACAGGATGACTTCCTGTCCAAGGCACTGGCGTACAAAAAGTTCACGGTGCCCATGCAAGGGCTTCTCCCCTTGCATGGGAGTGGATGAGAGTGGGGTGTGTGAGTATGGACTATTGAGCATCTCGTTGTACACATGTGCCTGTTTTGCACTTGTATAGACATGCGTGCCATTGGGTCATGGGGAAGTGTCATGGTGTAAGTTGTCCCCGTCTTTTTGTATACATTACTATGACCACTCGGTCATGTCCATGCTTGTGCAGATCCCTCATACAATCCCAGCTGGTCTCGGATTACTGACGCATTGTGGCTCCATCCACCAGCAGCTGCCTAACAGCTGCCACGATGTCTCGGGTGCTTGTTAGGGTGCTTTGTAGTTTTTCTGCAGTTGCTAGAGTCCTCTCGGTGGAATTGGTCTTGAGCCTGATTTTCATGTTTTGCATTGTCTATCCAGTGACCAATGCCGGACCAATGCGTGTGACTAGTCGTAGCATCTGGCTCAAGATTTTGCTACTTTGGGTTCAGGCAGTGTTGCGTTTGGATGCCTGTGAACAGAGTTACGGCCAGAACAGTGGATTTGGGCCATTTTTATGACAAACTGACATTGTTGTGTGCGACACCCGTCATGAACTACAGCAGGTATTAATGCAATGTGCTTTTCAGTTGTCATTTCTCTCTTTATTACTAAGATATTGGATTTTATTAGACTTGCGTGTCTCCCTAGCCTAACCCTTGTTGTTTCTTGCACCTTCTTGCTTGCTAGTAAGCTTGTTGACTGGACAATGTCGCCACGTCAGTTACAACAAGGCTAGGACGATTCCCAGGAGTTTCCCAGCTACATCACTCCTACTGTGATACGTATGGTGCATTGTAGCTGCCTAGTTCATCCGGGTATCTTTTACAGAGTTTTCTTGGTGGTTTGTACCAGTTCTCCGGACGACCCCATGGTGATTTGCCGCATGTTTTCTAGAAGGAAAAAAATGGTGCATAAATCTTGAGGAGATAATCTCCTGCAGCTTCACATACTTGGACTGAAGTGCATGGCCTGTTGCATCCAAAAAAAGCGCCTTAGCAGCACTGGGTGCTCAGCTGTGAGAGGGAAAACTTGCACGCAATACAGTGTGCCCGAATTGTAGCTGAAAGTGAGTAATAACTGAGTTGACAGCAAAAATGAACTTTGGTGTGAGACCCCTCCCACACTAACCAAGACCCTCACAAGGAGCAGTCATCCATGATTGTTGGTGCTATAAATGTCAGTGGCTACTGTCGATGGACTGGACGCGCACTGCTACCAAGTGGGAGGAATCCACACAAGGAGATGGGAGTCACATCTCTCAAAACTGTGTGGCATCCTTCATTGCTTTATGCCCGCCGCCAACATCTACCAATTCAGTTGTGTACACGAGGATGTACACCCGCCGAGAAGTCACAGTTCAGATCAGTGAGACGGTGTGCATGAAAATCACAACACTCCTCCATGACCCGTGGGAGCCAATGTGCATTCTCATGCAGAGATCATGTACCCACAGTATGCACCATAAGTCAAGCTCCTCCATATCCTCATGTCCCCACTCTCTAGCGAAGCCACATAAGTACAAATATGGGCAAATAAAGGGTTGGGAGACGGAGGGAACATGATGAGGAGAGAAAACTCACAAATGTACAACGGCGCACTAACGAATGCATACCAACTTGATTGAAGAGTTTCTTGAATGATGTGTGTTTGACTGTCTTGGTCAAGAAGATAACCAACTGGCGTACTGTCTCAATCCATACAATCCGGACGATGTCCTAATACAACAATGTGTGCACTTGGTGATAATCCACATAAATTTGCTTTGGGTACGTGCGATGAATGCCATCATTATCTGCAATGGCCACGGTACTCTCATTGTCACTGTGCAGCATGATGGGCGATATAGACTGAAGAAACACACACAATAGACAACACAACCACATAGTCTTGCACGCATTGACATCCAAATCCACACAATTTGCCTCTACAATGCTGCATGTAATGCACTCCTCCTTCCCACTTTGCCACAAGACTGATACATCACCGATAAGAAAGATCCATCCATTGCGACTGTTGTTGTCTATGCTCCGAGCCCTGTCACTATCAATGTAGTCCTCGGCAATAGCAAACGGCAAGTGATGGAATTTTAGTCCACGAAGTGGGATGGGGACAATGGATCATAACATACAAATAGCTACATCTATGTACAACTAGTGTGGAGACTGGGAGAGCTAGGCCAGAATATTCACGACAAAGTCAATGTCCAGCCGCGTGGTAGTGACGAGGAACATGAGTGACCCAATGACACGAATAAAATTACCCACACCCACACCCTTGCCGTCTGGGATCATGGGTGTGAAAGCACTGGGTACAGTGAACAAGAGGTCCATAAAGTGCTCGACTAACGTCTACACATAATCTGCCTGATGCACAAGTAGAACGCCGTGGACGCGGTGGTGCTCGACCTCCATGACCAAAAACATCTGTGCAGGGTCAAGCTCTTTCATCTTGTAAGTGAACTACAATAGATCACTCGTTGGACAGCAGCAAGGTCAGGCAACGCAATGAGCAGATCATCCACAAAGACGGACACAATGACAAGGGTGGTCCCAATTGGGGTGAAGAAGAAGGTTGGATCTGTGGTATTGCGCACCAGGCCACCCTTTAAGTGGGTGCGACTGATCTCTATGCTCCAACAGTTTGGAACACAGAGACCAGTGTGTTGCGGAAGACCCTGTATGATCAGTGATCATACAAGGTCTTCCGCAATCGCCAAACATGACTAGTGCCATCTCCAAAGCCAGGGGGATGGACCATGTAGAGCTCCTCACCATCAAGAGTGCCATGCAGGAAAGCATTGCTCGCGTCCATCTAGTGAAGCTCCCATCCATGTTTTGTGACCATGCTAAAGAGCGCATGGCTGGTGGTACATCGGCAAACAAGCACAAAGACCTGGTCGAAGTCCACTCTAGGTACCTGTGCAAAGCCCTTGGCTGTAAGCCGGGCTTTGTTCTTGTCGAGCGCATTGTCTGGCTTCTTCTTACAACGGAAAACGTACTTGGCTCCAATGGCTTTGCAACCTGGGGATAGCTAGCTCCTCCTTGTAAGTAGCATCCCATTGGACAGTATTAGGTACAAATATAGCCTCACAAAGGCTCTGTGGGTTGGGTGCTTGCAAGGAAGGTCTGACTTTCAACAAAAGAGCGGTGCCAAGGTTCACTTGAGCACAAGAAAGTGGGTCAGAGATAGCACATCGACATTCCTAAGAGATGAAGACATAACCCAATGCAGATCTGGGGTGGAGGACAATGACAAGGACTGTTAAATCTTTGTCCTTGGATCCCCACTCACCACAATGTGAGATGGGGGTGTGGGACGAGGAGTAGTGGCTGGGGACGGCCGGATGATGGCAGAACGCATGCGTGGTGGAGGTGCTAGGGTGCGTGGATGAAGACAACCACAAGGAGTGGGTGACTTTGTCAAATCAACACCGGAGGAATGGATGTGCCGGGCTTGAGGAGGCAAGAACACAATAGATTGTTCCATTGGAGTGATTGACTCCGGAGCCAGAGAACTATTGGACTGGTTTACTGAGCTAGCAACAAGAGTGACAGACTCAGGGTGGCAGAGTCAGCGGCCGACGAAGTGGACTAAGCCGCCTAGTTCGTGGAGTCAGTGGCCGAAGAGGTAGACTCGAATACGTAGTCAACCGCTGGAAGAACAGATTCAGATGGGGTGGGGGTGTTCAGTATATGTGGACACGTAGGTGATGCAGTGGAACCAGGAACTCTAGATACTGGCGGGTGGGGAGCAGCGTCCTGTAGTGGTACAGAATCTCCCCTACCCGGTGGTGGAAACAGGCCCGGGATGGTCCCGATATAGACACGAGGGAGATCGCTTGGAAAAAGCTCCTGAAACAACGATGCATCACATGACTCCATGATACAATGCTGGACAAGGTCCTAGAACCACCAAGCTTTAAACTGACGAGACACCCCAAGAAAGGTGTATAGACAAGCACCAGGAGCCAGTTTGCCATCCCGCTAGCCCGCCGAAAGCCAGACACTGGCAACACAACCCCAAACGGGCGCAAGAAAAAAATCTGTAAACTGTCCACACCAAGACACATAGAGCATGACGGGACGGGGAAAGGGACCACGGGGAATCCTCTTCCAAACCCAAGTCATGTACGGGATGGCCTCGACATGGCCCCTCAGAGAGATCTGACTCAATGCACATAGTGTGGACTGCATTAGCCGTGGTGCGGTTCTAGCACTCAGAAACACCATTCTTCTCCAGAGTTTAGGGCGCAGAGGTCTAATGTCTAACGCCCCGTATCTTAAGTGAGGCATCTACCTCCCACGTAAACTCACTATTGCGGAAAAAGACTGGATGCCGCAAAGTGGAAGACCACACTCACGCTTTGTACCAAGGAGTCCATCAAAAATCACAGCCACAGCATCACTCTTCTCTAAGAATCAGAACACCGACCAAAAACGATAATGTTTCTCAGTGAGGGTGGGCATGTAACAACCACTCTCCAGAATAGACTCTACAAGTGAAGGACGCATGAGGCCAGAGGCCAAAAACACAAGTGGATGGGAGGCTCAGGAAGAGGACACAGGGTAAGAGGCCCTCTACATCTTGTCCTGAGTGCAGTGGATACATTCAGGTTTGTAAGGAAATTGGAAGGTGGCTGGGTTGAGGCCAAGGACAGGCCGCATGCAAAGCATGCACTGATTTGCAGAGCTGTGTAGGTGGCACAAGCAAAATTGTGGGAGGTGAGTATGCTTTGGGGACAGTTCTCGTGAACATGCGTGCAACCCATCCAAAGATAAGGATGAGGATATCGAAGAAGAATGAGTGACATACCACAAGTTATCACGAGACTCTGCATGCAACATTACACAACCAGATGGACAAAGAGTGACTGTGCCAATGCCGTGGGAGTGCAGAGAATCCTTGCTCATGCAGTTGAGGAGCAATAATAGACAGAAGGCTGAGTTGTGAGTCAGGAACAAATAAAACATCGGTGACATAGACAACGCCAAAGGTACCCCAAAAGCGGACAAACCAACAACACGAACAGGAAGCATCTGGCCGGACCCAGTCTAAAAACTTTGGAAATCATCCACCAAGCCAAGCATAATGAACACCTGACGACAGGATGTCATGGCATGCGTAGCGCCGGAGTTGATGATCGAGGTACCATCAGGGTTACGGACATATGCGGTAACACGACACCGGGCAACCTAACATGATGCAGGCAACAGGCAATGCGCATGAGACTCAACTGTAAAGTATGCCTCCCAATCGTCAAGCCTGGCAACATCGTCCAAGACGGGGATAGGGACATAACTGTCATCCATAAGGGGATCACTGTGAAGTGTAATCTCAGTCTGAAAACTGTCTGTGTCCTCCTGAATAACATACATACAACTCGTACTTCCATGGGACGGGGCTGACGAGGAGGGATGCCAAGGTAGTGCACGATGAACTGCTCCAACAGGTGGTCACGAGCCGCGGGTCCAGGAGTTGGGAGGTAGTGAGGCATGGCCATGCCGGAAGGAGAAGCTAAAGTGTAACTGAGCCATTACGGTGAAGCTGACCATGCCAGATACATAATTCATGCAGTTACAGGCCCGATACAAGGCATGGGAGGATTTGGGGATGTAGTCATAACTGTTGTAGTGCCAGTGGAGGGTGCGACTGCTGAGGAGGTGGAGGAAGCACCAACAGGAGAGGCAGTGGTGGATGCAACGGTGCCAAAGCGTCACTCATGCTCACAAAGCACTCACATGGCGCTGATGAAACGAGGCTAGTCAGTGGATGATGGGTAGGTGTACCAACCATGACCTGGCTGGCCACAGTTGTGGTAGACAAGAGAGCTGCCACAAAAAGAGCTACTGTCGGATGGATCCTTGGTCTTGCCCTTCCCCTCCTTCCCACATCCCCCCTTGCCACCGGCAGCACCATGTGTGGTTCCGGTGACACAAGGGGTCCAAGACGATGGAGGCATAGGATAGGCAGAACTGCCTATCCTATGCCATGGAGACAGATGCTGCTATCCTATGCCATGGACAGGTTCTGCCTATCCTATGACTACGGAGACGCTAACGTCTCTGTCTCTCTACACTGCAGGTGAGTATCCTGAATCGCCTCCTCCCAATTCAAAAACCGGGAACAGAACCGGGACATCAGATTTCCCTAGAACGCCATGGCATCCAAGATCTTGAGGTTAAAGTTGACGAGAATCTTCACGTAGTCGGGAATTGCGTCCGTTCTTGATGGTGATGAGAGCGGCTAGCGAAGGCGGACAAGCCTTGCCAAGCCGGCAAAGAAGATCATGTGTGCGGCGCCAATAGGCGGTGACAGACTTGAAGTCACCCATCTTGAGGTTGTTGAAGCTCCTCGGAATGGGACTGGCTACAACCTGGCTAGAAGCACGGTGGGGATGTATGAGGGTGTTCCATGTCTCACAGGGGCCAGGGTTGATGGTGGCAATAGGATTGTCAATGAATGGCATGAGGTCAGTGCGATCACTTTCTGGTACGGCAAAGACGGGGGCCCTAGCTGCACGGCCTGGGTCGAACAACTGCTCGGGTATGGAGGAGTTGCAATCAGGGTGTAGAAGGGCCAGAGATCCTTACCCGGCGCCCATAGGCAAAATAAAAACTCCCAAGACGTAAACTGTCCCATCTCAGGATGGGGTGGTGGTGTCTCAAATTCTTTTGGCTTGGGTTGAGCACTAGTTACAGTGCCTAGAGATCCTAGGAAAATGGAGACAAAATGTTACTGTTGCTGCTGCTGAGATACTACCTGTAGTACAAACCGTCAGACCAGGCTCACTTGGTGGAGGCAGTTGAGTGGATGTAACCGTTTGAGCATGATGCAATGTGCCCAGGAGGTTGTGCAATGCATCAACCTGTTACCGAAGAGCGGTAGAGGCTGATGACGGCATTGTACTGGCAAGAGTTGATTGCGTCACACCAGAAACACCAGGCCCAGCCATGGTACTGGGCAGTGGGTGATGCCTAACACTGTGTATGTTACTTGGGGACAGCAAAATTTGAAGAAAAAAAAACAGCTAAGCACGTTTCTGGTCGAGTTCAGAAAAGGAGGCAAAATGTTCTTTTGCTGTTTTTTGCAAACATACCCTACATGTTATCAGCTACCCCGTTCTTCAAGTTTACTGATAAGTCCATAATTATTTTTTTTATAGTGGTGATTGGTGGCCGGAAGCCTGTCAAAGATACGTGGAAGCTTGCCCAACTTCCGTGCAGCTTCTCCATCACCTTCTACAATCACAGCTGCAATCACCGCGGAGCTAGTACCACCGACACACAATGCTACTACTGGCACCACTAATGTGTGCTGCTGGTACAATCGCTGAGGGCTAATGTTGTGGTTGCTGCTACTACTCTTGCTGTTGGTGCTGCTGCTGGTGCTTCTGCTGCTGCAGCTGGCTATGTTGCTACTGTTATTGCTGCTGCTGCAATTGCTTCTGCTATTGCAGCTGCTTCTGCTGCTGCTGATGTTGATGCTGTTATTGCGGTTTTGCAACCATGATGTTGCAACAGCTAGCGGCCGCACAGCTGCTGCTACTGCTACTGCTACTGCTTTTGCTATTACTGCTACTGCGCCCTGCTGCAGCTATCCTGTTGCTGCTCTTGCCACGTAGAAGAGAGCGAGCAAGCGTGAGTCTGACTTTTTTTTTATCCTTCCAGGTCCTCGCCGGTTTCCCCTTGTGGTGGAGGCGAATTCCGAAGCTACTTGCGTGGCTTTACTCAGCAGGGAGATATCAATAGATAAAGAAATAGAATAGGAGAAGGGGGAAAGTTTTGTAACAAATAGGATGCAGCAGGGGCACTTCCCTACTGCTGTGTGGCGGTGCCGTTGCCACGTGCATTGACTCCACCATCGTTATTGTGCCGCTTTGCATCGGTCGCGTGACCGCCTACACTACCACCACGGTGGGGTCAATGCCGTGAAAAACATTCTGGCAGCATTTCCCCCGCGTTGGTAGCATTTTGAAGCTGCGACCAGGCAAGGCTAGCTCTGCCAAGAAGAATCTGGCAGAGTTTTCTCTACACTGGCGTATATGGGGGGTCGTCAACATTGACTGGCTCTTGTACGCGGCTACTGCTATGCAGTCTGCTGCATGTGCTACTCTATTGCTCTGATACAAAGAATGCAATTATGCTGCGTTAATATGGACAAGAAAATTTTATGCCGCCTCATGCACTTGGATTGAAGTGTGTGGCCTGCTGCGTCCAAACTTAGCGCTTGAGCACTGCTGGCTGCTCAATTGTGAGAGGGAAAACGTGAACTCAAGACTTAGCACAAAAAATGTAGCTAAAAGTGAGTAATGACTGAGTTGAAATCAAGAATAGAGTGTGGTGTGTGAGACCCCTCCATCGCTAACCAAGCTCCTCACCTCTTTGAGACTTGTTACTAAGTCTACCAACCAATCAGGAAAAAACCCAGTTTTCTGGTCTCTAGGGTTTTCTCGGAGACCCCTGATTGAGGACCGACAGTCATAAACCCGGGCATTGTTCGTTTTGCCTGAAAAGTGGATCACACCAAAATGTGCACGCTATGAATTCAGCCGTGCAGTCAGAATCGGCTAAAAGGATTACACACGAGAGTTATGGCTACCTAAGCCTGGGCAGACTCTACCCTACAAGGAGCGGCCGTCCATGACTGTCGGTGGCATGAATGCCAGTGGCTGCTATTGATTGAGCTGGGCACGCACTACCACCAAGTGGGAGAATCCACACAATGGGACGGAAGCCACGTCTCTCAAAAGAGTGCAACGTCCCCTCCATCGCTGATCGCCCACCCTCGTCAACGTCCGCTGAGTCAGTCGACTGTATGAGCATGTACACCAATCGAGAGATCACAGTACAGATCAACGAGACAGTGCGCATGCAAATCACAACATATCTCTGACAGGTTGTGCACTCTCCCTGTGATTGATATCTGGGTACACGGTGGTTTGTATTGGTACCTCGAGAGAGCCAGCATCGATTGATCGAGTCTTGTTGACCTTTTGTCAGATATATGTAGCTTGCATGTGGCTAAGATCCAGACGTCTTGTTACACGTTCTTGCCTCTTGAAAGGCCTAAGCTTACCTACCTTGGCTGGCTGGTGATGCTAGTGTGTCACCATAGAGTGTGGATTTGTTTTGGGAATATTGCCTATTATCTTGTTGGTCAAGACCCAGACACACGATTGTATGTTCTGGTACCTAGGGAGACATCCATTATGTGGCACATGTTCTGTTACATGTGTATTCCCAGTTTGTGCCTTTTGGTGACACAGGGATGACAGGGACTGGTGGGTTAGCCACCAGTCCCCAATACATAAGCTCTTTGTAGGGATCATTGTACTTACTTTCTTGTTTATCAATCTAGATGTTCCAGACTTAGTCAAATCTTGGCGCTGTCATTCTCTCCCTCACCACGAGAGCTCGTGTGCTGTCTAGCATGGGCTTGTTTGCTCTAGATCAACATTAGCTTGGATCGGAGCACAGGGGAGCCGTGTGAGTGATGAAGCAGAAAAACAAGTTTAAGTCCCAGTTAGGAGGTGCCTTTATGCATCACCAAACGCCACAAGGCACCAAAGAACAAAATACAGTTGCTTTCAGGAGCATCAAGAGAAACCTTCTGCAACATGGAGGGTGGCCTCCACGTCATCCTCACATTTGACAAACACCGAGGACACACTGGATGCCACAACCATTGCATGGACGGCAGAAGCAGTAGCACTTGGGGCAGCGGCCTGTACCGAGCAAAAAAATCATCACCAATCAATGCCTCCCAGTATAGCTGATTTTGTTGTGATTGACACTTGGCACGCTAAGTAGCAAACGTGCAAGCACCACGTCAGATTATAAACAGTGTACCAGCGTGCAGTCAGCATGCAGGCAGCGTGCTAGCATGCATCCAATGTGCAAGTAGCGTGTAGATCCCAGTGTAATGACCGTATCAGGAAAAGCTTGTAGCCTCTGACACACGTAGAGTGCTATATGTTGCCATTCACACAACAATTTTTTTTTTTGCTTTACACAGGCACGGTAAGCAACCAAAAAGCAGAGAGTGTGCAAGCAGCACACCAGTGTGCAACCAGCGTGGAAGAAACACTCAAAAACAGCTATAGTTGCCATGTTGGGAAACTACTTGCAGACATAAGCAATGAATTTAGCACCAATGTTCAGCCAGCATACAAGCGGCACGTAGAAACAGCATTTGCGGTCTTGATTGGCCTGTAACCTCTGCTTCTAGAGGTAACAAAAAGCAGCTTGAAAGAACCTGGCAGCATGGTAGCTGGATTTTGGAAGCGTTGTCAGAAGCAACGCAGCTGTAATCTGCACTAAAGCCACTGACATCCACTGAGGAAGATGTCACATCGTTGACACCTAGGTCGAGGAAACTGGCAAAGTCCACCCACGGTTTTTGTGCGGGTGCAAATCCATCCATGCAACCGTGGATGTTGGCCCTTTCTACATCTGAAACCCGGACCTGAGCCAACCACACCACTCGAGAACAAAAAAAGTTGAGCCAAAGGTAAAACTGAGAAAGTCCGGATGCTCTATCACCTAGGGGTGTTTTTGTAACTTATACTAAACAGATAATTTATTTCTTTCTTTTCTCTCTTTACACCAAAAAAGGGAGGGAAGTGTTCCTCTATATTCCTTCTTTTTCTTTTCTTTTCAGTCTCTTTCAGCTCAACCATGTCAAACATGCATTACAGCCAATGTTTTTATCTTCTTTTCTACTTCAACCAATTCCGGGCTCTTGCCCATGGTCTTTGCCTCACCCAGGGACAGTGAAAGTACCTCTCATCGTCCCTCTAGACACCATGTTGCCACGGCCTGGGCTACCTCTTGGGTCTTCTTTCACACATGTGGTTTTGCCACTGCCTAGGACTAGCATTCTTCACCGTCACCCTCTTTTTCTGTGATCCTCAGACATGTTGAAACAGCAACTGGGACCACTACCACGTGAGAATCTCAGCCATGCTCTTCCACGGTCAGTTTCTACACCATTGGGAGGCCTCTCCTATGCTCATCATCATCACCAGATACCTCCATGCACAATGATCCTACCAATGGCACCAGTACCTCATGGTTTTGCTGGGCAGTCACTCCTGTGGTTAGTTTCTACACCACCAGGAAAGAGCATTTTCTTTGCCCCACCATGTCACCAACCTATCAACACACTAACCCAGCTTCTGGCATCACCCTTTCCGGGAAATCTTGGTTAGCCTCCTATGTAGTTGTCTTCTACACCGACCAAAGTCGATGCTCTACACGCCTTTTTGTGTCATGAGCCTGACAACGAGGTGATCGGACTGCCTCCAACCACTAACCAGATTTCTTTGTCGTCCTTCTTGTTATCACCAACAGGCAGCTTTTGTCATGCATATCCTCATCATCATCTGATTTCAAGGGTTTTAATGTGGCCGTCTGCATCACCTTTTTGTAATGCAGCTCCTCCGCCCATTCCATGGACGATCAGTACACTTTCGGGACACGGCATTCTCCATCCTCGCTTGCATGATTCTCAGAGGATTGGTTCGCCATTCCACAGCAAGAGCCACCCCTTCATGGCTTTGCCTACCGCTACTATAGACATGGATGCCATGGTTGGCACCAGAGTCGTCAGCACCCTTGCGAGTGGTATCCACCCAAGATCCAATCACATGCTCGTACTTATTCTCTACGATTGGTAGATCTCCATCACTCAGTCGTACCTATAACCGGACCTCTAGCAGCCTTGCATACAAATCTTTAGGATGTCCGGCACATGCTGCTGGAGCTCCGTAACCATTTCCTCTTTGAGCAGGATGACTCATCCTGCTCGACCTCACAGGCACCTTCGTCCTCTTCACTATCCTCTTTTAACACGCATTCTACAATTGATCCAGACCTTCCCGTTCAGTCCGCACCTATCGTCTCCATCCTCTGCTCCACTTGTGTCATTGCAACGATGGTCGAGCCACTCTCTTCTACCTCTCCCATCCAGCCTCCTGTTCAAAAGTGTCGCTGGCGTCCAGCGTGTCATGTTTGTCTCGTCACCGGCACATCTCTTTCTCCACGACCTTCTGTCATTACATCGTTCAAGGGGATGTGTGTGCATCCGTCCACTTTCACATCGACTGCGATAGTGAGCACTACTGATGGAATAGGAGCACCTTGTGCTGCCTCTACAACATCAATAGTATCGGTAGTTTTAACATCATTTACACTATCTGTATCCATGCCTTCCATAGTACCGTACTGTCCACTGATTTCATTCAAAGTAATTATTTTTGACTCGCCTACGGGCAGTAGCATAATTATCCCTGCTTTGGGCGAATCACTTCTATAATTTGGGAACTTCAGTTTAGCTACACAAAAGGGGTGTAAAGCAATAAAGGGAGTCGCTACCGGGACAGCTCGTGTCGAGCTTAGCCGGAGTGCGCTCGCGATGGCGAGCGCAATCCACCGAGTCAGTCACGTCCGTGCTTGTGCATGACACGTCAGCGTGCGCATCAGTGCGAACACACTGCCGTGCAATGTGAGAGCTCGAAGTTTTGGAAAGTCAAAGCTTCAAGTTCTCGAGCGTCGAGATTCAATCCGCATTCACAGCCGCGATGTCGTGAACCGGGTATGGACGAATTTCAAGATCAGGGGTGCAGAGTGTAACGAATTGGTACGGGAAGCTTGGCCCATTGGGCCAAAACCGCGGTGATTGAGGGTCTCCGACCCTCAATCCATCCCATCCAATCGCCCACAGTCCAGGACCCGTTCAAGCCATGAGGAGAAGCCGGCCCGCGCTACACAGAGAGTGCGGGGTTGGGAGAATCACCCAAAAAAATACAAAGGGCCAGGTTTTGGGCAAAGTTAAGGGTCACATAATTCATGAAAAAATATTGAACGAAATCAAGGGACAGTACGGTATCTATAGTACCAGCTCTATTAGCTACAATAATTGTACCAGCTACATCAGCAATCCCACCTACTTCATCTGCTGCATATCCAACTCTAGCAACCACTACAGCATCTACACCATAAGCATCATTTCCAGAATCAGCATCATCTACAATACTAGTTACATCAACTGCGACAGCTGCACCAGCTGCACCAGCTATCCATCCGTTGCATCTACCATAGTGGGGGCCATATTCCCTCACTTTTTTCTTTGAATTTTAGTGTTCTCCACATTCTCCTTAATTCAGTCGGCATGGAAATTTGTTTGTGATCACCTAAGGCAGTGTGGAAAAGAGAGATAAACAGTCATGTTCCCCCATCATTCACATCCTCGTGTCGATGTGGATGCAAAACCTCAAGCATCCAGAGTTTGGTCTTCCGGAAAGCTGACCAAAGACGTCCTTTTGATTGCGGGTTGATGAAACCTTGTAACTTGATGTCGATGCTGGATGCTCAACCAAACTCCAAACCAGGACTAGACTGTAAATTGTGACGTTAGAACCCTGGCTTAAGCCTAAGAAATAGGAAGTAACGTGGACGGAAATTGTTGGCTTTTGGAATAATCTCACATGGAACTCTCTCATTGAGCAATGAATCTATGAAATAACCCATGGGAGAAAAACAATGATTATTCTAAGGGAATATGGCCCCCATTACGGTACTACATCACCCGCATCATTATCCACTACAACATCTATAGCATCAGCAGTATTTGCAATGTCAGCATCATCTACAGTGGAAGTTGTATCAACTGCGACAACTGTACTAGTTGCCTCATCTGTTACGTCTAATGCATCGCTAGAATCAGTATCCCCTATAGGATCTACAGCATCGGTGTCTCATCCACACCATCCACATCCACACTTGTTGTATTACTTTCAGTGCCAGCTACATCAACTACAGCAGCTACACAAGCAACACCAGCTGTCACATCTGTTACATCTATTGCATTGCCAGCATCAGTGTCCTCTAGTGGACCTACTTGCTTTATATCACTAATCACATCTGTTGTGAAATTTTCACCAGCCATACCAGCTCCTCTATCTGCCATTTTACCATTATCAGAAACATCACCATTATATGTAGCATCCATGGCTTTAGCAGCATCATCAGAATCAGCCTCATCTGCTGCACCTACCTTAAAGTTTGAGCTGTCTCTGTTGTGACAGCTACACCAGTTGTATCCTTGGTGTTGACTTCACCAGGGCATTAGCGTTATTTTGACTCTCAGCCTCGTCTTCAGTGTTGGTTTCATCCGCTACATCAACCTCATAGACTACATCATCGATGTCGACGCCTTTGGTAGCATCAAGCACTACAGTAGCGCGTGTGATGGCTGCATGTACTACGTCCTCAGTGTCGATCATGTTATTTGTGTTATGCCCTTTACAATGCCTTTATCTTCCACATCGACCCTACTAGCAGCAGTGGCTTCATTGACCACATCATCTCCATCAGGTGTATCAGCTCCACCATTGTCGTCAATGTCTTCATCAGGATCTTGTACATTGACAGTGTTGGCACCTTCAAGAGAATCAGTTGCACCACCTATTTCAGCTGTATCTACATTATTTGCTCCATCTCCAGCGGTATCCTCTCCATGAGCATCAGTGGCACCAGTGACATGATCTTTGGCAGGTACATCAACTTCACCATTGGTGTTGACACCTTTATCAACAACTGGTGCATTAGCACGTTTTGCACCGTCAGTATCATCATTTGCTCTAGATAGTGCATCAGCTCCATCTGCTGCATCAGCAACAGCACCTATGTCTCGGAGCATCAGCCACATCTATTGTATTGACATCATTTAGAGAACCAACAACATCATTTGCATTCACTGCATCAGCAGCACCAGCTATGTGAGTAGGATCAACTGCACTAGTTGTGTAATCTTCATTGACCTCGTCAACACCACCTGTGGCATTAGCTATTTTGGTAGCATTGGCTCCAAGATCGGCATTGGTTCCATTATCAGTATCAGCTACATCAGCAGCATCAGGTCTATGGACAACATCAGCTACATTAGCAGCATTGGCCACATTGAGAGCATGAGTTGTATCGACAGCATCAGTTGCATCAGCAACACTTTTTTCATCGACAACATGAGCTACGACTATTCTCTCACTTGTCAACATGAGCTGTGTCACCATGCTGTCGTCTTAGATCACATGGATTGCTTTCAAGCCCTGTCCAACTATGGTAGTGATGACAATGTCTATTCTCTTGATTGAGTCAACAGCACCTAGTCATCCTTGACTAAGATGCCAAGATGAGGAGGATGAGGTGTGCTCCCTCATCAACGAGCAGGAGACTTATGTTGATACTATCCATGAGACACTGTTTGACGATACCCCCACACCACAAGGTGTACCCGGTCACCTCTTCATTGGGGACATGGAGAGGAGTGACTACATACACATGTTTATAGAGTGTGAGGCAAGGGATACACATGAGTTGCTACATGCACGATAGGATACATTAGCCCAGCTGCTCACTAAGGGTTGTAGTGGACACAGCCCGGGTTGTTTTGATTCTAGCTCCATTGCATTCTCAGACAGCGCCTCACACGATGGGGATCCTAAGGTAGTAAGAACTTAAAACACCCCAGATGACTTGAGACATCCTTCAACTCACCCCCATCCTTCTCCTTTACACCTGGATCATCCCTCTTCACCTTCGAGCCCTACAGGCCTCCTACCTCAAAGGTTGTCCAACATCCACGTTCTTCAGGTAACTATCTGTCTGAATCCCAAGGCCTACTGAGAGATGCTTCTTCAGGAGGCGCAATATCTGCAGGCACTTAGCTTCCGGCAGCGGAGATGGAGGTGGCGGTGTTGCGTTGAGTCCTTGACTCCTTGTCTACTACCTACAGTGAGGTGTTTGCAGTGCTCAAGGATGTTGAGTTGGAGGTTTGCATAGTCGCTCAGGATGATCATGCCAAGATGCGTGAACATGCCTCTCTTCTCCAAGGTGAGTTGATTGTAGCACACAGGCACCTGCACACACTGGGGTGTGTAGTTGTACCAAATTCATAAGTGAGATCTATGCATGTATATCCAGCTCCATCTCCACCCTCCACCTCAGGAGTTACCATCACCATCTTCCTGGCACACACAACTCAAAATTTTGTTCAGTTTCCTAAAAATCTGACCTCAAAATTTGTCATGTTTCCTAACATTATGTCACAAAACTAAAGAAACCTTGTGTGGCTTGGTCTGGTTCTTTACTTCCATGGTAATCATTGGCACATGGAAAGCTGAAGGGTCTTTGATGATCTCTATGAAGACCGTTCTGACTTGTCTCACAAAAAGAGGGTGAGAGATATTCCATTGTACTTGGAAAGCATTTTGGTCCATGGTGGATATTCACCAGTGGCAAGCTAACCTCTATTTCTACTTTGAAGACTGTCCACTTGGTAGTTGGCTCTAGGATATGAGATTTATGTGAAAGTATCCAGGTAAAAGAATACTACGCGGCGTCAAAGTTGTCAAACTCATTGACAGTTGTTATGGTAGTAAGAAATCCAAGGTTTCTTGTACATCTACTCCAATTGTGCAGGAGAATGAGCCATTGGCGCATCAAAACTAAGGGCTGGCAGGCCTTGAGAAAGAAGGGATCAGTGGCACGACAAGACAGATGGGATGTAGCAAAGAAAGGCATAGGGTTGGATAAAGCCGGTAAATGAGATAGAGTAAGTGATGAAAGTCATGGCCAGGATATATAACATGTAATGAAGGATCTTGCATTCAAAAAGATGCAAGAACCAGGTGTGGGAACTAGAGGATTAAAAGGGCATGCATTCCATTCAAGAAATGATGAATATCATCCAGTGTCACTACTACACGTGCAACTTAAGGTTCTTGCTTTTCAGTGTTCTTGGTAAACAATTGTGCATAGGATTTATCACACTACCTGTTTGGCCCTTGGGAGCAGACTGGGTTTGAACAGCTAGCTTGTCATGTTTGGAGGGAAAACGGCCAACGACAACAGTGAAAATCCATCAACTTTGCAGACTACCCCTGTTGTAGGCTGGGGATATTCAAAGCAAAACAATATAGTGATTAAGTCACATGAGCGATAACAACATATATCTCAGATGGGATAGCCGTGGTCCACATGAATTTCACATTTAACATAGTTCTTTGTTGCTCTATGTGGGCATAGGCAATGGAAATTCACCGCAGAAAAAATGGCACTTGGCAAGACAACGACTTCAAGATCCAAATAGAATGCATCAAAATCCTGAAAAATCAACACGTTAGTTTCCTTTTTTCAAGAACGGCATGGGACAAAGGACATTAATTTATGACATATAATCCTCAATGTTTCCAACACACATAAGTACACACAATAACGACATAGTTAGTCCATGTACATCACTACAAAGCATGTATTTGCCAAGTGACAAAAACATCAACATCATTGGCATTGTCAAATGGTCAAGCTCAAAAACCTCTTTATTTTCTACCATGCATGGGGGAAGAAAAAAAATCTAATATCCTTTCATTAATCTCTCAACATTTTTCCTTGCAAACTACAATATCAGCTTTTCTTTCTTCAAACCCTCGATTATCAAGCTATGCATAGTTGGATTAGCCATCAAACAACTGGAGGGATATACCATATTGCTACTTGCACCTGTTCAAAAACTTTGTTCTTCATTCTTTCACACCAATTCAACCATTGAATTGTTTTTTTTATTATTAAATTGCCCTTCAAGTTACGATGCTTTTGGTGTATGTACACAAGTTTTTGAAAACTGTATGTAAGCTAACAAAAACTTGGGAAGTTCACATTGAACCAAGGATAGAGGACATCCATGGTTACCAAAACACTCTGCGATGTTGGTAGATCATCACCATTGCACTGCCATATCCATCCAATGCGTGAAAATGATGTGCACGGGGCACAAACACATGATGGCCTGAACCTTTTATACGTCACATACCATAATTTATAGGAAGATTATTTGGGAAAGGGTTTGGAAGTGGCATTGGATGGGTCATAAGTGAAGGGTGAAATAGTAGGATTCTGTAAGAGATCATACACATGTTGTAAGATGCCTAGATATGGGGTAATCTACGTGCTTTGTGGTTTGAAAAACAACGCTAAAGAGTATAAGTATCTCTCTGGTCATGGAAGGTCATTATAGGACTTGTCAAATAAAACTCACTTGGGTCCATTTGATTTACAATCAATATTTGATACGACTAGTTACATCTACGTGCGTTGGAGTAGACATTTCTAAAGTGACAAAAGGGTGGAAAACAGACATGTGCAGTAAAAAAATCAACAAAATCGATGCCAAGAAACGCTATCTCCTCCAAAAAAGCATGCATGCTTGTTATATCGAATTGAAGGAGCCTGTTTCTTGCACTATTGAGACACAATGCATGTATTGAAACCCCCACATTACATGTAAGGAAACTTGTATTAAACACACGGATGTCGGCTAAGATAGTTGAGGGTAAAAAAAAGATAGTATTTGTGTTCGCGTTCATCAATGTACTCAGGCCGAATCTCCATGATTTTTTTTCATTCCCTCCCTCCACGACATCATCTCTAGTAATCATACCCTTAGGAAATCATTTACACATCCATGTTTTGTGTTAAGTTTACTTATGGATTTGTTGTCACTTGATCAGGTATTTTGGCCACTTTGTTGCTTGCATGTGAGCCTCCATCTACTTGATAAGGTATATGGCATTGCCTAATTGGAAAAACTTATGGAATGTGCATAAAATGAAGGTTTTAGCCCATATTCTATAGCTACCATCAATGGCTTGTGCAATGCTACAAAAAGGTGTTGGAGCCCTTGCCAGCCCCAGCTAGAAGATGAACGAGTTAAATTGCTGAGGTAGCAATGACAAAGCAATCAATTGTGGGAGTAGCCAATGCCTCGCACTTGCTATGCATTTTTGTACCAAGCCCTACAATTAGTGAACCAACAACACAATATCATGAAGACTATCCATGCAATAGAGAGGTCATTGCCTTTCTTCACCTAATAAACAACAGTATCTACACACATGTGTGCAGCCACGGTGCAGATATCCAGGGTCAAATACGCAATAGAAAAAACAATTATAGGTGTACAAATTCTTTTGGTGTATTGGTGTTGTTTGAATAATCAAAAGAATGCTGTTTGTATCAATTGAAAAACCGCAAAACAGGTAACTTTCTAGCCAGAATTAAACCATTGACAAGCTCTCTTGATGGGGTTTTTCAGTACACGCTTATTTGCCGACCTGACCTCACAGCCAAGATCAACATTGTCCAAATCGATTCAGGCCCTCCATGGAAAGACATGTCGTGGATGGCTACAAGCAAGATGCCGGATGCAAAGGAAGCAAGATCAGTTTCATCTTAAGTGTGCTTCTCTCAACATAGCATTTAGCATCACCGCTTGTGTATACCATCTCTTCATTTCATACCTGGCGGCCATAAATTTGGATCCCACCTTCTAATCGAGGGAACCAAATGATTGAAGATCACCGACAACAGTGGCTAGTTTTCAACCGTGCCAATTACTGAACGAACATCCATTGACCTGTGGCTAGAAAGGCATTGAATACATGAGTTTGTTTGCTTATCATTAATTGGAAAGATGTGCATTTTCTTTTCTTTCTACGTTGGTGATGCTTGCCGTAGTCGAGCATGGAGACACGTTATGTGGGTGGGGTTTTTTTGGGTGCTGGGTGGATGGGACTCATACGTTTGTTTTGTTTATGGATACTTTAGCTATTCAATCCAATGAATAAATGGCATTGGTTTTATCTATACATTTGACAGATGCTGCCAAAAAAAGAAGGTATAATACCTTAAATTCAATGATCAAATTGAATCATATCATGAGACACTGAGGTTAACATGGCATACATTGGCGGTCATGAGTATCTATGAAATGATCATCAGGATTACAACATCCATATGTGAGTTTTAACGTGGAAAAAAAAAACCATTGACCAGTGAATCATGCTACCACCATCCATCAATGTTGAGAAGGATGTTGAGTGCATTGTTGAAGCCATCCTCTACATTTTGCAAAAAAACAACATTCTGCAGCTCATTGTAAACTAGTTGAGCTATGACACGACACATAATAACTAGGAAATGTTTGTCAGGTTTTGTTCTGGACGTGTCTTCTTTGAAGGTTGTGTTAACATCCAACAACCATCCCCACTCAAGCATGTGTACTTTCTCAATTGGGTCATGCCAATGCCTTGCTTTGACAGATTGAATGTGAGGTTTGGCCCACCGGACCAAGACCATAGTGAGCTGGGATCTCCAACCCTTGATCCATCCCATCCAATCATCCAAAGCCTATGGACCATTTCGCACCACATGGAGAGGCCTGACTATGCTAAGCTCCTCCCACCTAGGATTGGACCCCTTTGAGTGTCCACGAAGGGAATCAAATTCTGGCACTTGGATACCAGTGTGACTAATATTATGCAAGGCTTGGGCCATTAGGGCCAAACCTGTCCTGGCTATCGGGCAAGTACTCGTAACTACTGATTTTTTTTATCTTAATACTTTACATTCCTTGATGTTGAGCATGTAACATCCTTCACCTACCTCATGTTGGGCTCCCATCACCTGACTCTTGCCAGTCCCCCTTTTGCAGTGGAAATTTTCACCCTGTAGGCCTCTTCCACCCAGATTCTTTGTGCAAATGCCATCCAGAACCTGTACGAAGGTCGCACACCTATGACAGCACTAATAGACCACCCAACGCATCCACTAATGGAATTCAATGATGATGATTTTGGAAATGGTGGTACCATGGACTGGTCGGCCAGGTGACGGCCAAGAGCTGCTTGCTAACCATGCTCGACTAGCATGATAGACCTAAGTCTATGGCTATTCAAAACAAATCACACCCCACAATCACATACACCACTCTAGAAACCCCTCACTGTAATCATCCTAAGTATTCCTCATATCCATCCAGCCCTTTCCTCCTTCCCTTGTATCCCTATCCACCCACATTTTCTTCCTTTAATGTATGCAAATGATATGCAAGCAAAACAGTCCTTATTGTTGTCTTTTGCATGTCCATGGCTCTAAATGCCAGCCTTCTAAGCCACTCTGACCCAACTCCAAACCAGATGCAAACCAAGTCGATGTCCAAGGATTTTAATGACATCTCCTGCACCCTTGGGACATATCACATGTCACCCCACATGCTATACTCCCATCCATGTCAAAATGGTGAACCCAAAAACCATAAAATTTTCCAATGTTCTTGAGAGCAAAAAGGTTGGACGCCAAGGGCATTCACACTTCATGTCATCCAAGGGAGTCTTAACCATATGATTTGCTATTTCCTGTATGACGTATCCACCTCTTCCCATACCTCTCTTTGCTCCCACCTACTTGATCATGTCTTTTCCATGACCTTCCAAATATATCCTTACCTTTTCATCCCAAGATGTATTCTCTTGTTCAAGATCCACGTCCATCCAAAACCCCTTTCTAGAACCGAACTCTCCTCTCCTCCTTACATTCCATCATTACCATGTTCCCTCAACACCATCTCACCTAGACTCCTGTCCCTTTTCCTCTCCACCTTCTCTCTCTCTCTCTCTCTCTCTCTCCCCCCCTCTCTCTCTCTCTCTCTCTCTCTCTCTCTCTCTCTCTCTCTCTCTCTCTCTCTCTCTCTCTCTCTCTCTCTCTCTCTCTCTTGCGTTTCACTTTTCAACTTAGAAACTGTGCATACCACATTGCACTTCCAGAATTTATCTCCTTGTCTGCCACGGCATGCCTGTTTGACATTGGCTATAAAGATATGTATATTTCCTAGATCCAAAAAATACATGATTCTTGCTATGACAGTGATGCCGACCCCGACATGATTACCTGCCCAAAAACCCTTCACCCTTTACATTCTCACACCTACACCACCTAATGATTCGTCTGTTCACCCTCACAAATCTGTGTTCCCATGTTTTTACAATGTGAATTAATGTGTGAACTCTAAATCTCAAACCAAAATCGGAGAATGCTTTATGTATATTGACGTCAAAATTTGTGCTGAATCAAGTTTCAGCCCCATTGCTTTCCTGTCATAGAAACAAAGGGCAAGCCACGTCTGAAAGGAGAATTTCATATTTAATCTTAAAACCAACAACCACCTTCATGATGAGCATGTCCTCATCCACCTTATAGTCCCTGATGACCAATATATTGGCACATAATTACGTGCATACTCATGTCACTCTTGTACATAGATCGACATACCTCGCCTATTGTATCCCAGCTAACGTCACAAGTGGATAAGAATCAACTCCACCCAAACATCCTTTGATAAGTAGGCTATGTTGAAGGAACATCAGAGGACATAGTGTTCCAACAAGAGAAAGACTGTCAATTGAGCATTGTTGAGTTTTTTTCAGAAGGTACCAATCACCTACAAATCTTCCACCCAAAAATGGCTTCAATATTCCAAGAAAGAAGCACGACAATCTATCTATCTACTATTTGTATGTGACCCTAATTTCTTAACCATCTAAAACTCAGATACAACATTCAGCCTTTGAGTCCTCCATTTTCTCCACTCTACACATTAAGCTATGTAGCTTCCTAGACGTTCCTTCCATAACAACACTTTCTTGAACACAAGACTCCTAGCGGTGTCAAAGTGGCATCCATTGTTGAATATTTTTGCATTATTTCACATGAAATCAGAATGAATTTCCATGTAAAAGGCACGCACAATGCATGTGCTCATGCGTCTCCATGGCCATTACCATCTTAGGAATTTACAACCTGCTTAGCAAACATCTCCAAACGTGAAATACTTCCTCCACCAAGCCACTCGCATTTGGTTACCCACACAAGCCAGCCTGTCATTCCACATCCTCACCTCCCTTGTCAAGGCACGCAATGGATTGACCAGAATCTCCAAACCCCATAGAACGATGACTCAAAAGGCCAATGGGTACACGTAGTTAGACAATAGCTTGATGTTAGCATGATAATTTTTACACACATACTATGCAAGCCTACACTTCAATGTCATTCTACCGGATCAGAGGAAACATTTTCTCCCACGCATAGCAAGAGGTTATGCATACTGCTCGGAAATCCCTCAACACATACATAGTCATTTTAGTAAGCCCGATAACCACTCCATTGAAAGGGAGGTAAAGACAACAGTACAATCTACACACCAAATTCCTAGTCGTAAAAAACATGATCCCCATAATGCTAGCTGTAGACTGTCTCAGCTGTGCGTTGTTTGTATTTTTCATAAATACTTGATGGGATTTTGTAAATGATGAAACACCCAAGCCATGGTTTCATCACTTATAGATGTTAAACATCAGGCCATGACAAAAACGGAGCTTTTTTTCCTTGTTGAAATGTCCAAGAATGCACAGCACTGTAAATAGACCACTGCCTTGGTCTCCCACTTGAGCCCGTAAAGAAGGTCCAACTTCTCCACGAAAGAATTACATGGCCTTGCGTCAACGGCCACCTACTTTCGCTTGCTCATATACTCGAGAGCTAGGCATGGATCTCCCCTTGTTTCCATCTTTCATTTGTACCTGTAACGGGAGGGCCGGTTCGGCCCTCCCCGCCCTCACAACCAGCAAGGGCTGGCTGGTGGCCAGCCATGCGCTGGCCACTAGCCAGCTGGCAACCAGCCGGCTGGGTGGCGGGCAGTCGGTCAGGTGGCCAGTTGGCCGCCCGCCGGCCAGCTCCAGCCGCCGATCAAGCTGGGGGCTCGATTGGAAGCTGAGGGGCCACCAGGCCTCGCGAGCACGGCTGGTAGTCCCGCACCCCCACCCTCATCCTCCCCTCCTCGCCGGTTGAGGCAAGACGGGTGAGGGAAGGGGGTGAGCAAGAGAGAGAGGACGAGTGACCAGTACAAAGCTGGAAGCAAAGTCGTCCAGCATGCCTCGCACACGACGATTTTACGCCAACGTGTTAAAAGATAACAAAGTCACGAATTAGCATAACTTCGACAACTTTCTTGGTAAAACTTGTGCAAACTCACACATTCGAGGTTTACACCCCATGTTCGGGTCCCACAACAACAAGGTGAGGATTAAAACAAAATGGGCCTCCTCAAACTCAAAGCATTTGAGTTTCCCTACTCAAGGTCGTTGACGACGATTGCTCCTCAGCACTACGAGGGGGAAAACCCCCAAAGCAGATTGAGATCTCCACTCTACGAACTTTGACGATGACCTAAGTGCATTGCAGGAGTTGGAGACACAGACGTCACAGTGCTGACAAAGCAAGACGACCCTTGTCACAAAGTATGCGACGGATCTGGCATCTACAAGGGATGTGAAATGCCACGAGTAGCTGCAACAATAGTAGAAACACCAGAGGGGATACAGGCTTAATACATAACCGTTGCAAGCACCATAAATTGCGTTGGAATGCTCTTAAGGAGCTCTATTTTATTCTGATAACTCCTCTAAGCTTCTCCCACGTGCTAGGGGGGTAGGAAGAGTTTTCTTTTACATGATGGGGAGTAGCCACCACCAAACCACCAAGTTTTCCCCTCTTCTCAAGGCTCCCTCTCCTCCTATTCAACAAAAAATTGGGGCAGTACCCTTGCCCAAGACAAGGGACTCTCACGGCCTAAGAGAAAAAGAAAGAAACAGGCCCTCTTTCTCTTAGGCTCCCTCCTTTGTCTCTTAGGCCGTGAGAGTCCCCTGTCTAAAACGATGCCACTTTGAGAATTTTTAGAGGCTCCCATACTACCGTGGAGCACAAGGAGGGCGCCTCCAAGGGGGCACAAGGCGTGCCAAGAGAATGCAAGAAGACAAGATTAGTGAGGCGGGAGCGTGTGGGGGTACAAATTCTAAGTTAGACTTGGACTCCCCTCCTCCTCACCTTTCAAAGCAGTGCTCAGATTCTTGTGGCTTCTTGATTTTTTCTTTGCTGTATTTTTCTAGGCTTTCTAGCTTACCTAGTGTCGTGAGTCACAACTTAGGTTTTGCTTAGAATCCACATGATTGTGCCAACCGTGGCGGCATAGAAGAATAGTGTTTTTCTATCATTTGATTGTGCCGACCGTGGCATCCTACGAAGATAGAAAAATATATATAATTACCTCACCGACTTCGGGAGGTGACACCTCCCTAGGGCCGTGGGATGATCCTCACAAACGGTCTTCGTGTGCTAGTTGCACTGGCAATGGAATGGCCAGTGCCGGACCGTCCAAGACCGACAAGGACAAGGTGGTCACGGTCTCAGCACACGCCCTTGGCGGACTCCAAGTTTTGAGAGATGTTGCTGCAAGCACGGTTACCAAACCAAAGGTAAGCGGCGCCAACCTCCGTGACACCGTGAAGCGTGTGAAAGCTGAAAACATGCTAGACGAGCATGTCCACGTGTACGTGGACAACTCCCACGCGACGGACGATACACTCCAGGAGGACCTCTTGAGCGTGGATCCCGACGATTAGCATGACGCCAATGGCGGCCAAGGCGAAGAGGATCGTGACCATCACCATTGTCATGCGGCTACCTCAAATCAATCATTGGAGAAGGGCAAAGCGCTTATTGGATTGCTTAAATATGCCAATAGCAACGAGGCTGCCGACAATAGTAAATGTGCCAAAAGTAAGTACACGAGAATTTCCCGTGAGCACGAGCCGGACGACGTCACCATAAAAACAATTCGTAATGACCGTCGGAGGCTTGCTGAGCTAGATCAACATCTCGGAGGCTGCCAAGGTGTTGGACCGGCTCAAGATCACCACTGATGGTGGAGGTGTGATACCATCCGGAGGACTGGGGATAGTTTCCCCTTCCTACAAAGTGGTCACGAGCGTTGTCACTGACAACAGCCTTCTCCCAAAGGTGGGACTCCTTGGAGGCGTGTATGCGACCATACCCTCATGTATTGGGTAGAGGGGCTCAAACAACGCGAGGCTCTTGAGCCTATTATCGACGCTCTGACAAAATCAGAGCTGAAGTTTGCGTGCATCAACCTGCTAGTCCACATCGGGCAAAGCATCACGGACCTCGACTTTGATCGCCAGCTACATCGACTAGCTGCTCATGAGGCAAGCCAACGATGTGACTACCTCAACAAAGTGTTACAAAGCATGACCCATGTGCGGGTGTAACAGGGATTGCAATGGGCTGCATGTGCTGAGGCCACCGCCACTATTAGCAACAGTCTTCCCTCCTCGACGACTTTGGGGCCGATTATGAACATGTCCTCCCTCCACGATATGGAGATCTTCTCGAAGGGCATGAAGCTGACTCACTTGTAGAATCGCATAGAGAATGTCCTGCGCGTCCATGTTGTGCCACTTTGTCAATGGGGCAACCTCACCACAATCCGAGTTAAGGAAAAGAATTTCAAATACATGGACAATAAGTAGGATGCAAAGTAAATATGCCTTGAGTTGCAGCCCATGTCGTGATAGGCCTTCTACGCGATCATGCATAGGAAGTGCACTCACCATGCGCAACGTGCCTTCCACGAGATTAAGGACTTCAGGAAGCTGGGTCGGTCGCTTGACGTCTACTTCACCCAGTTCACTACACACGTGGAGGAAGCCAAAAAGCTTCACCAAGAGTAATGGGACCTAAACCTTCAAGTACCTGAAGTGCTTGTAACTACAGGACTTGCATGATGGTCAAGCAAAAAAGAAGCTGAAGGACAAGGCCAACATGATGGCAATGGGCCAAGCTTTGACAAGCTGAGAGTGTTGTACAACTACATGAGAGTGCATTCGGCTAACCGGAAGCACTTCTTAGATGCACAGCAAGACCGAGACACGTGCATGGATGTTGTAGGGACTGGTGGATCAGCTAGAGAGCAAGGCGGGACCAAGGGAGAGTAGCCGGCAAACCATCCATCCAAGAAGGCTGGTGGGAACAAGGTCCCTAACAACAAGCGCAGTCGCAACAATGACAAGCTGCAGGTGGTGCAAAAGCGTCTCAACGCAGCCTTCTGCGATGGTCTCTGCCACAACTGCATACAGCTTGGCCACTTAATGAACCAATGCCCTGAGGCTGGTGATGGTGGGAAAGAGGTCGCGGCATTGGCCATAGCTACAGCATCCCATGGAGATGGTACAGCAGGAGGTCTCGGGCAGGGTCATGGACAGGGCCGCAGTCACGGCAATGGGCCTAGCCATGGTAACGGACAGGGTTGTGGTGTGGATTTTCTCCATCCACGAATGACGTTAGTGGGACCACTCAGGGAAAAACTACATCACGGGTGTGGGTTCATGTTTTCAGATGAGGATGTTTAACAATCTGATTTTTTTACAAGTTCAATTTTCTATGTTGTTTTCTCTCCTCTTGTCGATCCTCATTTTACACTTGCTGATTGGCATTACCCACGAAACCTTACATCTCCGAAGGAGATGCATGACTGTACATGCTTACTGGTGGCAACACCGATCACTATGCAATAGTTTTGTGACACTGGGATTGAAGCAGACGTCCTCAAAGTGATGAGTTCAATCATGTTCCCCATACCTTTGCTGGAAAATTTTGGCCCGGTCAATCTAAAGACTAGAAGGTGCTAGCTAAATGCACACATATCCACAAGCTGTGGACTCAAGTGGGTGAATCATTAGAGCTGCGACATTCACCGTATAGATTCTGTGCTTATCACAAACTCGACTTGCCATCGTTGAGTCTTTTCACTCAGAAGAGAGGAGGGAATATGACGATGCAGTTCAAGGGACATCGAGCTCGTTCTGCCGTGAACGTACTTGCTGATACTGGAGGGGATGAATCATTTGTTGGCCTTGGCTTTACCCAACAGGTGCGCCTCAAGTACAAGCCATGAAATGCCACGGTTATCGTCGGTGACATACATATGGTACCCGTGATCGGTACCTGTAAAGCAAAAGATTACATTCAAGATGACACACAGAGTGTCGCATTGAAGGTACTCAACCTTCTTGACCCATTTGACATGGTGCTAGGCCATCCCTGGCTCTGTGAAAATAGGGTTATGATGTGCTTTGAATCAAAATGTTTGATCCTTCAGAAGGGACAACGTCGCTTTATGTGAATTGCAAGTACGATATTGTCACCGACCCCACTAATATTCCATGCCAGTTTGTGTGTGATGAAGGTCAGGCGACGAACTCAAGAAGGGTGTCAATGTTTCTTGTCTCGGTTGCAAGAAGTGGATGGTGAAATAAAGAAAGACATGCCATATATTCCAAAACCCACCTGTTGGGCGTCCACCAGAACGACACATGAGCCATACAATTCTGCTACAACCGGGGCCGACTCCTCCGTTCAGACTTGTATACCGCCTCAGTCCAGCAAAGACGCCAGAGGCCCAACGCCAATTCAAATGGTACCTTGTAAAAGGGTGGATCAAGCTGAGTAGCTCACCATATGGTGCGCCGATCCTTTTTGTGAATTAAAAGGACGGTGGTTTACACATGTGCTTGGACTACCGGGCGCTGAACAAGCTGACTGTGAAATATTCATTCCCCTGACTGCGGATTGAGGACCTGTGTGACCAAATCCAAGGGGAAAAGTATTTTCATCCTTTGATTTTGTCTCAAGGGTACCATCAAAGCCATGTCATGGAAGATTATGTACCCAAAAGAGCATTTTGAACACGCGTGGGACACCATGAGTTCCGAGTTCTATGCTTTGGCCTAAAAACCGCCCTAGCAACCTTCCAAGGAGAGATGAATGTTCATCAAGCGACTCGACCAGTTTGTCTTGGTACCACATCCTAGTTTTCTCCAAATCCACGGAAGAGTACATAGAATACATGCGTAAGGTCCTTGTGATCTGTCAAGAGTAGAAGTTCTATGCACAAGTGACCCAGTGGAAGTTTGCACAAGAGGAGCTTGAATACCTTGGACACATAAGGACGACGTCCGTGTCAACCCACGGAAAATCCAAGCCGTGGAAGATTGCCGGCGCTTGGAAAACTCCGAGCAGGTTTCCTCTTTCCTTGGCCTTGCTAACTAATTTCGATGGATTATGCAAGGCTATTCGACCCTGGTAGCGCCGCTAACTAGGCTCACACAAAATGATGTGTACTAAGATTGGACATCTGATCACGTGAATAACTTTCTCAAAGCCAAAGGGCATCTATTCACAACACCCATCATAGTGCTTCTGGACCCATCGCAACTGTGGGAGGTACGATGTGATACGTCGGTAGTAGGGCTCCGAGCAGTCTTTATGCATAACGGTCACCCATTTGCGTATGAGAGCCGGAAGCTCTTCCCCGTGGAGACGTGATACATGAATGAGGATCGAGAGCGCCTTGCGGTAGTACATGCTTTCAATATGTGGTGTTGCTACCTCGAGGGTGCTAAAAGGGGTGTGACAGTCCTGACCAACCTTCATCCAATGGTGCTTTTCCAAACGCAATCAAACCTGTCACGACGACAGGCACGCTAGAGCAAATACTTGAGCCGATTCTCGTTCACATGGGATCATCGGCTAGAACGCATCAACGTGTCTGGTCCTCTAAACCTTCATCTTGTAAAAATGAAAATAACCAACGGGGTCGGTGGATGTTTTATGGCCATTGCGACAGCAACAGTGCAAACACTATATCCCCTTACACCTCAGGGGCAATCCCCTTGTGAGATTATCCAATTCAATGGTTTTGTAAATGGCATCTGGATGGGATAGTATATGGATTTTTGGTTTCAAGACTCTCGAAATCTAGACAGGTACATGTTGGTGGAGGCTGCAAGAATCTTCAAGCGATGATTATCTCCCAATTCCAGGACCCACCAATCGCAGGTCATGTGGGACCCCGGAAAACCAGACAAGCATTCTTGGACCACTATTGGTGGCCAGGATGGATTGTCGATTTTTGTAAGTATTGCATGACGTGCGACCCATGTCTTTGGAACAAGACTAGTAACAAAAAGCCTACTAGACTCCTCCAACAGCTTCCCACCCTTGAGACTCCATGGGAGTGCATCAACATAGACTTCATTAACAGTCTTTTGGACACGGTCCGGTGCCACGGTGCACTACTAGTGATTGTGGATATTCTGACAAAGAAAACATACTTCGTTGCTACAACCGTTGATGTAAATGTAGAGGATATCGTTTGTCTCTTCTCTGAGGGTATCGTGAAGTACCACTATTTGCCGTTGCGCATTATCTCCGATCCAAGTAGAATATTTTCTAGTAGGTTCTAGCAAAACACGTACGAGCACTTCATTAGCGAGTCATGAATGTCAGCAGCGTTTCACCCTCTAACTGATGGACAAACAGAGCACATGAATTGCACTCTCGAGCATATGTTGTCAATACGAGGACCCTGCCATGAATGATTAGATTGAATTCCTAATACCAATAGAGTTTACGGTTAACAACTCGGTGAAAACTTCTACACAATTCATACCGTTTGTGTTAATCAATAGTCAACATTGAGTAGAGCCCTCTTCAATAATAAAGAGTAGGAGTACAAGAGGACAGGTTCGTTCTTCTCGAGCCTTTGTCGAGCGCATAGACCCCTTGTTATGTTTGGTAAAGGATTGCCTTGAAGCTTCTTGGCAGTGACAAAAGGCGTATGCCGGCAAAAGTCATCATCAGGTCTCGTTGAACATCAATGACAAAGTGCTGCGTAACATTCAGAATCTCCGGCTGAAATTGCCAGGAGCGGAAGATCTTCCACCGAGGCGGATTGTGTCATTTCCCATCGTGGCACGCATCGGGTCAGTCATATACCGATAGCTCCTTCTACCGAGTATGATGATACATGACGGGTTCGTGTGAGCCAACTGGCTCCATACACGGCGGGAAGAACAGTTAAGCCACCTCTAGCAATCCTCGTTGCCAACGGCCAAGACGAGGTGATTCGCCTACTCCAACACCAAGAGCGTACACTCTTGTCAAACATTATTAGGAAATGCCTTGTTCATTGGGCCAATTCTGGACTTGACGGGAGCATAAATCTCATTTGCCCACAGAGGTGGTCAACGAGTACTAGAGCGACTTACAGCTCGCACAGATCGACGTGTGGCTGGGAGAAGCACCTAAACAAAGAAAAGGTGATCAACGTTGTCGTAGGGTGACGTTCATGGACAACGTCTCTATGAGATTTGGAACGCCCAACATGGTTATCACGCGGTCCTCCAGGCTAAAAGGGAGGAGGCTACTAGCTGTGCTAACCAACAAGCTGCAACTTAGGAACAAGTGCCATGCACGTGTTCATGTCTTAATTGGCAAATGGAGACTACTGAATTTCCTTTCACAATGTTGATGCTTCAAAACCCAATGCTCTTAATTGTTACTCATGACACGGGATGGTTCAAAATAAGTGGCGAGGTGTCTAGCAAGAGGGCCGGTTCGGCCTTTCCCGCCCTCGCAACCAGCGAGGGTTAGCCGGCGGCCAGCCCTTGCCAGTGAGGACGGGCTGGTGGCCAGCCATGCGCTCGCCACCAGCCAGTTGGCAGCCAGCGGGCTGGGTGGCCGGCCGCTGGTCATGTGACCGGCTGGCCACCCCCCGGCCAGCCCCAACCGCCAATCGAGTTGGGGGCTCGATCAACGGCCGATGGGCCACCAGGCCGCGCGAGAAGTCTAGTGGCCTCGCATCCACACCCTCACCCTCCCCTCCTTGTTGGTTGAGGCGAGACGGACGTGGGAGGGGGTGAGCGATGGAGAGGACGAGCAACCGGCACAAATCGTATATCGTATATCATTCCTTGCATGCGACGATTTTGTGCCTCCGCGCATGAAAAGTCAAACTCGCAAATTAGTGCGACTTCAATAAATTTATCGGCAAAACTCGTGCGAACTCACAAGTTCGAGGTTTACACCCCATGTTAGGGTCCCGTAACAAGGAGGTGAGGTTGAATGCAGACATGGGCCTCCTGAGATTCGAAATCTTTTTGGTCTCCCTGCTCAATGCGGTTGCAGACGATTGCTCCTAAGTACTACGAGGGAGAATTTCCCCAACGTAGACTAAGATCACCATTGTGCAAACTCCAATGACGTCCTAAGTGCCGGAGCTCGAGATACGAATGTTCCAGTACCAAAAAATGGAGTCAATAGTCTGTTCACTCCTTCATATAGCGTGTCCCACTGTTGTTGTTTAAGTAGAAAAAACCTGGTGTATATGTTGACAGTGCAGCATTCCTTTTCCACTCCATTAGAAAACCAAATAAAACATGGTAGTTAATTTTAACAATGCAAAAAGCACGAGTCTCAGATTGGGCCCCACAAAGAATATTTTTTTTACCAGAAAACACGTGTACATCCACACTGGTACATGATACCATGTATCACGTGGCACTGTCTTTAACCCTCTGTACACTCAGAGTTGACTTAACGGACAACACAGGCACTGTTTGTAAGCAATGTCAAAGTGATTGAACCATAGTGGAAAAAACACTACAAGCTCTCTTTGAATGGAAAACAGTTTTCAACTTCATCAAGACTGTACCTATTTTCCAACGTCTTCAACATATTCCCTCCAACACGCCTTCCCTTGTCAGATATCTTGAAATGTCTACTTACTAGACTGGCCGAATCGGTGGCATCGTACAATGACCCATCATTCCAAGCAAAGTATACCCATTTGTACCCATTCCTACGCACAAGTAAAGCATGTTTTAACTCGGACCAAGGTCTTCACGGGAAGCTGCCACCTTACGCGGCAGAGGCATGCGGCGCGGAATGAATGTACGACTTCTCAAATCCATCTGGAAAAACTGCACAAAATCTGCTCGGTGTGTGTAATGACTATGTTAGAATGGACACTTCTTCCTCGTGCACCACACAATCATTAGCATGTGTACCATACTCAATAGTAAAACATGGCAGCAACAGCGTTTTCTTTCCATTGCTCCTGTTCATGCTATCTCAACCACGTAGTATTCGTTTGCCATAGATCCCCAATGGGTTTCATGGGCCCGAAGGTAATCATTTAAAACTAAAACATGCAACGGTTCGGGATCACCCCATGCGAATGATGTTTACGTAGTATGAAAGCGTGAAAAATATTTCATTACTTCACCTGGGAGAAACAGGGAAATAAATTGCTTTCGAATGGAATAAATGGCGGGAAACCTATTGCCTCTATGGTTTTGTAAACATCGCAATGTTGCGTTCAATCATTAGCCCTTGTTGAAAATTTGAAGGAGAATTGAAATATAAATTTCCCAAATCACGGCTACCTTTGGGAGAAGCAAAAAAATTGGTATCATTACCAATTGATGATGAGTGAGTAGTATCTCTCCACATTGATGTGACAACTCGCGTGTATGGTATTTGCAAATTCAATGGGATTTTGCCTGATGAAAATAATAATATAAAATTAATTAAATTTAAAATAACTTAGTTACTTATTTTTGGCGATTGGGTAGCCAGCATGACTTTCGGGCATGGCACACGGGAGGACAAAGTTATTAGGTCGTCTTCTGCTTTCTGTTTTGTGGTACTGGACCTCTTTCGACTCCGTTATCGCCTCTTTCTCGCGCACTCGTCTGTTTCAAGGTCGACAATTAATTGGGCCTGACGTTTGAGTGAAGCACGTGCGGTATGAGCATCACGTGATGAGAACGGGCAGCTCTGTAAACGGGCAGCCTCTGTGTGACGCTCGGATGTGGTGCGGGTAGCGGCGGCGGGCAGGTCTGGCGTAAAATCAGGTTTGCCACCAGTCGGGCCGATGTCGATCTGGCCTCCGATAGATGCTTCAGTCAGCCAGGTGCGAGCAAGAGCGACAACGGACGGTCGACGCTGGATGCCAGCGCGATGTGCTGCTGCATCCAGCGTGGACCTATTGGCTCTCCTTTGCGAAAGGACGTGGTCTTGGCGAGCTCGCGGCGGCCCTCTGGCCTTTTCGCCGTCCGCCGCAACCGTGCCAGCATTCCATCCATCGAGAATGAGGGGTGGATCGATACACTCTTATAGGACGAAAATGGGATAGATGCATAGAATATCCAATGTTGACGATTTAGACTGCAAAGGCAGTGAAATCTGTTTGTGGACAGCTAAGGCTAGCTTCATATTACATAGATGTCATAATGGAGTGTACGTTTCTCTCGTATAGATTGCTCATGTGCAATGTGCGTTCTGTCATCAGTTTGTAAGTAGGCCGAGTTATCGAATATCGCCAAAGTGCAAGCAAATGTGCGAATGCAGAAACGCCAATCGCCATTGGATTGTTCCTCCTCGAATCCGTCGGTGGAGGCAAAGCTTCCTGACTCGCATCTCGCTTTGTTTCTTTGAACTCGTCCAGGGAGACTGGAAGCGACTGCGGCGAAAAGGCTGGCACTATCCGCACATTTCTGTATGCGTAAAGGATGCTACGATAGACCACGGAAGGCTGAAAGCACCGGCAGTCTTTTGACGATAATGTCGGCAAAAACCTCATGCAAACGCGCAACAAACCCATAAATCGGAACTCACTGGTGGGCACACTGAAATTGACTCGTGCCCTTGCCGAATGTTGTAAACTACTTTTGCAGTTGTCGATTTATATCGCATCCGATTGTGTATTGGCTTAGCGAATTATGTTTTTTCCTGATCTACTTTTAAGGCTGGTTTTTTAGTACTGAATAACAATAATTAGCCTATTTCATGATATATTGTGGAACATGCTCCCCACATTTTGCACATGACAAGGCCCCGAGCACACATCATCAGCCTCTCGAACGCCTGCCCGTTCGGCACTTCTCACCTTTTTCGTAACCCGTTGGTTGACCCTCGTTATGATCTGTCGACACCTAGGTCTCTCTAACGCAAGACGCGCCGTGCCTCGCACCCTGCGTAGTGACCACTCGCAGCTTGTGAAACACCATGCGTGAGCTGGACCTCAGGCCTGCTAAGGGGTTCGCTTGTGACAGAAAGATAAACTTCCCAAGTGCAACTGCTTCCGCATCCGTATCGCGGGCCCGTCTCAGATGGGGCCACGACGATGCTGTGACCTTGTTGGCGGACGTGAAGTCCAGAAGGCTCCGCAGGTCAGAACATGCGACAATACCGCCCAAGTTACCTACTTTTACGTTTTCATCTTACGTCCGTCGATACCATCTGACTTCATTTCCCCGAGCTCTGTTTCCTGCAGCCAAGTTCAAAAACCTGACCCAGACGTGTCCAGCGAGATTGCACAAATCTTGTCGCGTAAGGTAAGCCTTTGAAACTGCACGCATCCGTGCTGCCATCGTTTCTTCTCTTGGGGTTTTTCTGACTGGATGTACGTCTGGGTGCAGGTGTCCGCATCGCCGTGCAAGGACGTTCCGGCTTTGGTGATTTCACCACCAAAGCGCACGTGCAACCCGATTATTCGTGATTCCAGATTCAGTCACATGCGTGACATTGGCGCAGATGTGCCTGCCCGCAGTGACCCCTGTAAAGCAAGCGTGAAGATGACTTCTTCACCCAAAATCCGTGTTGAAGGGTTTTTGGCTCCAGCCCCCCCCTCTCGTGTTGCCCAGGTTTCCTGCACCAACAGTGATATTACTCAGTGCCGCATTTTTACCAAAGTGGCCTGAAGCGTCGAGTGAGCGGGGAGGTTGCTGCTTCGTGATGGGGGTTCTTGCACCAGTGTTCCTTCATCGGGGGGCAGTCGCTTGGTGTGGGGTCACCCCTTTCGCGTTATTTTTTACAGCCTCCTGCTCGTTGGTCGGAGGCACTGTCATTTATCTCGCTAGGTACAGCCCTTTCCGTGGGGCTGCTCTTCCCGTTGATCCGCATGTACAGCAGGATGAACGTTGATGTCCATATTATTCATCCGTGGAGCACCTGCAGTGCCTCGGTTTATTGTGTGTACAGACTGAGTTGAATTTCAAACATGTGCTCTCGTCCGTTCTCTTGATTTGATGAAATCTCCCATGTTTAAGTGGTTTGTTCATTGATGTGTGGTGAAGTTCACCAGTAACTTATCATGCAAGAAATGTTATACACCAAGTAACATATCCCCACTAATGTCCTGTAGAAGGTTCTTCTACTGCAAACGAAGTCATGGAATCACGTGAGGAGGTGAATCACGACACAAGCTCGTTTATGAAAAACAGTGAATTCGAAGCAGGTAAATCCCAGACTCGGATTGACGAGACAGTCGAAAAGCCTAAGTGCTTCTAGCAACAATGTTACAGCCAATTTCATGAATAGTCATCACGAAGAAACGAATATGTACCTTTCACAATTTCGGAAAGAGATGCAATAGGGAACTCAATTTGAAAAGGTACATATAACATTGACATTGTTTGTTACTATGCTATGTCAACTATTCCTATGCCAGTATTCATGGTTCCCCTCTTGGAGCTGGTCCTGCCGAGGAATAGAGGGGAAATCAGGGCTTCTAGACTGCCGTGGTGGCCAAAACCCTGGCGCAAATCGGGGCAGCTGTTGGTGCTGAAAGAGATGTGGCTGAGGTTGGTCCCTCCCAATTCCCCCTCCAACTGCCTCGCGAAGCAACCCTGGGAACTGTTGGTAGGGGTTCAATCCAGCCTGCCATGGCACCGGAAGCAACTGCTGTCCAGGTAACACAGGTGGGGCTGCAGGAGTCGGCCCATACATCTGTGGACCCCGCCCAGAAGGGAAGGCTGGAGGAAAAGATTGACCAGTGGGGTGGAATGATCGATGTGGAGAAGCCCAAGGATTCCTTGCAGGTTCACGGAAGTTTGACCAACGACCAGGTCCAGGAGGAGTCCTTGCCCAGCCAGCATGCCTTCCATTCACACTCTGGAAGTCTTCAACTCTCCTGCTCCGTTCTCTTTCGAACCCTCTGTCAGACCTGGGAAGATCTGCAGTCCGCCTCTGTGCACTTCGGTCCCACCCATGGTCTGCCCGATCCAAGGCATGCTCTTTGCGAGATGGGCGCTGGGATTGTGGTACCTGCTGCTCTTCCTTGCGCTTGAAGTCACTCTGGTGCAGAGATTCCGCATTGTGTGCTGATTGCACCTTGACTTCCACTTCAGCTTGAGAAACTGAGGATTGTGCCACCTCCTCCGTCTCCAGTTCAGCATCATGTTTAAGGGCACTGGCAAGCCTCTCAATCTCAGTCCCGTCCCCTGCACCAGGACTTCCCATGCACAAAGAAACGCCGTGCCTGCCACTATGGTCCTGCTCTCCATCGACGCACGAGATGTGCGCTGCTGCTGGCACGGCCACAGCCTCTTTTCCAGCTCCTGCTGTTGTAGTTGGTCCTGCGTCTGCATCTGACGCTGTTGGAACATCAACGGGACTCTTAACCATCCCCGCATCCACGACAGACAGCGCCAACTCTGTGGCCCTTTCTTCCTTGAGGCGCTTGTGAAACCCCTTGTCCCCATCCTCCTCCTCCCTCCAGTGCTTCCTACTAACCTCCTCCCCCACACCAACCGTGTCCTCGAGAGCAGTTTCCCAGGGCACGGGCAGCAGGCGGCCATCAGGCAACAGCCTCACAGGGGGCAGGCCGAAGGGATTAATGCGCACGAAGGCAGGCACGTCGCCCTCCCACTCGCCTAGCCTCTCCAAGTACGACCGCAGTGCACCACCCACACCTGGACAACACGGGGCAGTTGCAGGGCTCGCACACTCTATTCAAAGCATGGTCGTACAGCTTGCTGGACGGACGCAACCAGTAAGGGAGAGGTGAGAAATGAGAAGGA
>SZWC01004406.1:131789-151017 GCA_023375785.1 Penium margaritaceum
ACGAGGCCACGAGGCCTCGCCCTCGAGGCCCTCGTGGCCTCTCAGCCGCCGATCCGGCTTAAGGCCGCGATCGGCGGCTGGCGGCTGGCCGGCCGGTGGCCGGCCGGTCGCTTGGCTGGCCGCCGGCCGTCCAGCCGGCCGGCAGCGAGCTGGCCGACGGCCAGCGAATCGCTGGCCGCCGGCCAGCCCTCGCTGACGCGAGGGGTGGTGCGCAACCACCCCTCGCATCAGCACGGCTAGCGGCCTCCCCCCTTTGGGCTGGAGCGTCCGCGCGACAACTATGTTGGTCGTCCCCAACCTCCTATGGTCACTGTCCATGAATGCTGCCCTGTGGGAATGTTGTTCACTTTTCCCGCGTTCTGGTGGTACCTCCTGCCACGCGTCGATCTGTGCGAGCTGCAAGCTCGCTCCAGTACTCGTTGACCACCCTTGTGTGCAACCAAGATTCGGGCTCCCATGAATTGTGTTCAGGTCCACAACCGGCCCAATGAACGAGGTACTCCCTGACAACGCGCGACCGAAGAGTACGCTCTCGGTGTTGGAGTAGGCGAAGAACCTCGTATTGGCTGTCGGCAACCAGGACTGCTGGCGGAGGCTGAACGGTTCCTTTTGCCGTGTATGGAGCCAGCAGGCTCACATGAAACACGTCATGTATCTTCATACTCGGCGGAAGTAGCAATCGGTATGCCACTGGCCCGATGTGTGCCACAATGGGAAACGGCCCAATCCACTTCGGTACAAGTTTTCTTGCCCCTGGCGACTTCAACCGAAGGTTTTTAGTGCTAAGCAGCACTTTGTCACCGATGTCAAATGACATCTCCCGGCGACCTTTGTCGGCATATGCCTTTTGTCACTGCCGAGCTACTTGAAGGTGACCCTTCGCCTCCTGTAACAAGGAGTCGATGCGCTCGGCAAAGGCTTGAGCGGAAGGAACCTGCCCTCCTGTGCTCCCACTCTTCACCAATGAAGAGGATACCACTGGATGCCGACCACTGTTCAACACGAACGGTGTGAACTGTGTGGGCTCGTTCACGGAGTTGTTCACCGCAAACTCTGCCGGTGCTAGGAATTCGTCCCAATCATGCATGGCAGGGTCCACGTACATGCGGAGCATCTGCTCCAGAGTGCAATTCATGCGCTCTGTTTGTCCATCTGTTTGAGGGTGAAACACTGTCGACATTTGCGACTCGTTGCCGAAGTACTCGTGCATCTTTTGCCAGAATATACTAGCAAATTTTCGATCTCGATCGGAAATAATGCGCAACGGCAAGCCGTGGTACTTTACGAAACCCTCAAAGAAGAGACGAGCGGTCTCCTCTGCGTTCACGTTAGTGGTTCTAGGAATGAAGTGTGTCATCTTCGTCAAAAGATCCACAACCACTAGTATTGCATCTTGGCCATGGGCCGTGTCCGGAAGACCAGTAATGAAGTCCATGCTGACGCACTCCCATGGAGTCCCAGGAATGGGAAGCTGCTGGAGGAGTCCCGCAGGCTTCTTGTTACTAGCCTTATTCCGAAGACATGGGTCACATGTCATGCAATACTTACAGACATCGACACTCCACCCTGGCCACCAATAGTGTTCCGAGAGTGCCTGTCCGGTCTTTCGGGGTCCCACGTGACCTGCGACCGGCGGGTCGTGGAACTGGGAGATAACCTTTGCTCGAAGGTCTCCCGAGTTTGGCACAACTTGTTCTCCGTGCCAGAAGATTCTTGCGGCCTCCACCAAGCCGTACTTGTCCAGATTTTGAGAGTCTTGAAACCAAGAATCCACACAGTATCCCATCCGGATCCTGTTTACAAAACCGTTGTAATGGATAATCTCTCGTGGTGGTTGACGCAGAGGTGCAGGGGGATCTGGTGGTTGTACGGTTGCTGTTGCAATGGCCATAAAACACCCATTGATCTCGGTGGTTGCTTTTATTTCCACAGGCTGTCGGCTTAGTGGATCGGCCACATTGATGCATCCTCGCCGATATTCCCATGTGAACGAGAATTGACTCAGATATTCGCTCCAACGCGCATGTCGTCTTGACAGGTTCGGTTGCATTTGGAAAAACACCAATGGATTATGGTCGGTCACGACCGTCACACCCCCTTCAGCACCCTCAAGGTAGCAACGCCACATCTTGAAAGCGTGTACTACCGCAAGGAGCTCTTGATCCCCAGTCGTGTACCGCGTTTTTGCGAGTATGAGCTTCCAGCTCTCATACGCAACTGGGTGACCGTTCTGCGTGAGGACGGCTCCAAGTCCAAGTACCGAAGCATCACATCGAACCTCCCACGGTTGCGATGGATCTGGAAGAGTCAGGACGGGTACCGTGGAGAGAAGCTCTTTGACTTTGAGAAAAGCGTTCTCACAATCAGATGTCCATTCCGAACACACGTCTTTTCGCGTGAGCCTGGTTTGCGGTGCTACCAGGGTCGAATACCCTTGCATAAACCATCGAAAGTAGTTTGCAAGGGCGAGGAAAGACCGAATCTGCCCAACATTTTCGGGGCGTGGCCAGCCCACAACGGCTTGGACTTTTCGTGGGTCTACGCGGATGCCGTCCTTGTCGACGATGTGTCCAAGGTACTCGAGCTCATCTTGTGCAAACTTGCACTTGCTCAATTTCGCATAGAACTTCTGTTCCCGAAGGATTGCGAGAACTTCGCGTAGATGTTCTATGTGATCTTCCATTGATTTGGAGAGAACGAGGATGTCATCCAGATAAACCAAGACAAACTGTCCGAGTTGCTTGGCGAACGTTCGGTTCATTTCTCCTTGGAATGTTGCCGGGGCATTTGTAAGCCTGAAGCATAACACTCGGAACTGATAATGTCCCATGTGCGTTCGAAACGCGGTTTTGGGCACATCATCTTCCGTAATGTGGATTTGATGGTACCCTTGAGACAAATCCAAGGACGAAAAAACTTTTGCTCCTTGAAGTTGGTCAAAAAGGTCCTCAATCCGCGGTAAGGGGAATCAATTTTTCACCGTCAGCTTGTTCAACACCCGGTAATCCACGCACATGCGTAAACCACAGTCCTTTTTGTTCACAAAAAGGATCGGCGCACCGTACGGCGAGCTACTTGGCTCGATCCATCCTTTTGCAAGGTACTCTTTGATTTGGCGTTTGGCCTCTCGCCTTTCTGCTGGACTAAGGCGATACATGGGTCTGAATGGAGGAGTCACCTCCGGTTGCAGCGGAATCGTGTGGCCCATGTGTCTTTCTGGTGGAAGCCCAGCCGGTGGGTCTTGGAATACATCCGAGAATTCCGCCAATAGAGATTTGATCTCTTGTGGCGTGTCTTCCGTCACATCGTCCTCCACTTTCTGCAGCTGAGCCAAGAAGTATCGACAACCTTGTCGAATACGTCTCTTGACCTGCATTGCAGACAAGCTGGCATGGACTTTGAGTCGGGTCGGTGATAACTCCGTACTCGGAATCAATGTAAAGCGGTGTTGTCCTTTCCGGAGGATCAAACGCTTTGATTCAAAGCACATTAGAGCCTTGTTGTCATGAAGCCAGGGATCGCCTAGCACCACGTCGAACGGGTCAAGAAGGTTGAGTACCTTCAACGTGACACTCTGTGTGTACCCTTGAATACAAATTTTTGCTTTACAAGTACCGATCACGGGTACCGTATGGTTGTCACCGACAACAACTGCGCCATTCGATGGCTCGTACTTCAGGCCAACCTGTCGGGTAAAGCCAAGGCTAACAAAAGAGTCGTCCCCTCCAGTGTCAGCCAGTACGTTCACGGGAGCACCACCTAGGTGTGCTTTGAACTGCATCGTCATGTTGCCTCCACTCTTCCGAGTGAACTGACTCGACGACGGTAAGCCGAGTTTGTGATAAACACGGAATCTGTACGACGGGCGTCGCAACTCCCATGATTCACCCACTCGAGTCCACATCTTGTGGGCACGTGTGAATTCGGCCAGCACCTTCCAGTCTTTGAATTTCACTGGGTCAAAATCGTCGACTAAAGGTACTGCGAATGTGATTGAACTCATCGCTTTGAGGGGGTTTGTTTCAATCACCGTGTTACACAACTCTTGCACAGTGGTCGGTGTCGCCACCACTAAGAAGGTTCGGTCATGCATCTCGTCTGGTGATGCAAGATTTAGTGGGCAATTTCGATCAGCAAGTGCAGAATGAGGTTCAATGAAAGGGGAGAAAACAACAGAGAAATTTGAACTCGTCAAAAACTCAAATTGTTTAACATCCTCGTCTGAAAACATGAACTCACACTCGTGATCCACTTTTACCCCTGAGTGGTCCCCACTGACGTCACTCAGGGGTGGGGAAAACCCGCCACACGGCCCTGTCCGTTACCACGGCCGGGCCCATTACGGCGACCGCGACCCTGTCCACGGCCTTGTCCGCAGTCTCCTGCTGCACCATCCCCACGAGGTGTTGCTGCTACAGCTAGCGCCGCGGCCTCTTGTCCACCACCAGCAGCCTCAGGGCACTGAGCCCTAAAGTGGCCCGGCTGCGTGCAGATGTGGCTGAGCCCTTTGCAGAAGGCTGCGTTGCGACGCTCACGCGCCGCCTGCAGCTTGTCATTCTCATGGCTGCGTTTGTTGTTGGGACCCTTGTATCCACCAGCCTTCTTGGTCGGAGGGTTTAAAGGCTGCTTGCCCTTGGCCCCGCCCCGCTGTCCAGCTGACCCACCAGCCCTTGCAGCGTCCACGCGCATGTCGCGCCCCTGATGTGATCGCGCGTTCGGCCGTGCATCAGACTAGTGTTTCGGGTTCGCCGAATACACTTCGCTCATGTAGTCACGCAACGCCCTCCAGCTTGTCCAAGCTTGGCCAGTGGCTGTCGTGGTGGTCTTGTCCTTTAGCTTCTCGCTGGCGAGACCATCACGCAAGTACTCCAGTAGCATGCACTCTGGGTACTTGAACGTCTGAGTCCCATCGCTCTCGGTGAAGCTTTCGACTTCCTCCACAAGTGCGGTGAACTCGCTCAAGTAGGATTCGAGCGAGCTGCCCAGCTGCCTGAAGTCCTTGATCTTGTGGAAGGCGCGTTGCGCCTCCTCACGTTGGGTGTACTTCTTGCGCATGATCGCGCAGAAAGCCTCCCACGGCATGGGCTGCCATTCGAGGTGCGGCTGCTGCGCAGTCCACTCCTTGGCCACGTACTTGAAGAGTTTGTCTTCAAGCCGCGTCGTGGCAAGGTCGCCCCACTGACTGAGTGGCGCCTTGTGGACACGTAGGACGTGCTCCATGCGGTTCAGCCAGTCGGTCAGCTTCACGCCCTTCCAGAAGATCTCCACACTATGGAGGAAGGACGTGTTCATGACCGACCCCGAAGTCGTTGAGGTAGGCAAGTTGTCGCTGCCGCCGGCAGTGGCCTCCGCAGCTGCGGCACGCTGCACTTGCTGCTGCATCCGCACCTGGGTCACGCTCTGCAACGCCTTGTCAAGGTCTTTGCATCGGCGGCTTGCCTCATGGGCGGCGAGGCGCTGCAGCTAGCGATCATGGTCAAGGTCCGTGATGCTCTGCCCGACGTGGGCCAGCAGGTTGGCAAACGCAAACTTGAGCTCTGATGTCGTCAGAGCATCAGCGATGGCCTCCAGGGCCTCGCGTTGTCCGTGCACCCTTACCCACTGCAAGAGGGTACGGTTCGCGTACACGCCTCCAAGGAGCCCCACCTTTCGGAGGAGACTGTCGTCGGCGACGACGCTCGAGTGTGCGCTGCCTTGCCCCATTGCGGCCGCATCATAGGAAGGAGGGTCCGCCTCCATTCCTCCAATTGGTGCCGTACCTCCACCACCGGTGGTGATCTTGAGTCGGCCTGCGGCCTCGGCAGCAAACTCCGCGAGCCTACGACGGTCATCGCGAATTGCCTTCGTGGCAACTTCGTCTGGCTCATTCTCGCGGGAACTTCCCGTGTGGCTGCTTTCAACGCCCTTGCTGCTTTTGGCAGTCTCGCTGCCATTGACAGCTTTAGGCGATGCGACGAGCGTCTTGCCCTTCTCAAGCAATCGGCTCGAGTTCGCCGCACGACGATGGCGATGGTCGCGATCCTCGTCGCCTTCGCCATCGTCGACGTCGTGCTCTTCGACGGGGTCCTCCTCCGGAAGATCCTCCTCCATCGCGTCGTCTGTCGCATGGGGGTCGCCCATGTGCGCGTCGACGTGCTCGTCGAGCACCTTGCGGCCTCCGCACGCTTCTCGGTGTCGCCGAGATTGGCGTCGGTTGCCTTAGGCGATAGGGTTGCCCTTGGCGGCACGGTTGCCTTTGGGTTGGCAACCGTGCTCGTGGCGGCGGCTCCCAAAACTTGTAGTCCGCCGAGAGCTCGTGGTGACGCCGTCACCACCTTGCCCTTGTTGGTCTTAGACGGTCCGGCACTTGCCATCCCGTCGCTCGTGCAACTAGCACGCGAAAGTTGTTGTGAGGATCACCCCACAACGAGGAGGAATCGCCTCCTTAGACGTTGCTCTCATGATCGGTGAGGCAATTTCAATTTAAATATCTTTTTTCCTAGGCCGCCACATCGGCACAAGGTCGTGGGTTTAGAAACTAGTCCTCCTAAGCCGTGACTCACGGCACTGGGTAGCAACTAGGATCTAGGAAAACAGAAAATCATAATACAAGGGAGAGACAATGAGTGTGAGTACCGCTCACAAAACTAAACCAAAGAACAAGAAGGCAAACAAGTACAAAGTCAAGAACAAAAAGACTAATTTTCTTCTTGTCTTCTTGTCTTCTTCTCTTCTGGTCTTCCTTGGTCTCTTCTTACGTCTTCTTGTCACGTCTCGCGCCCCTTGGCGGCGTCCTCCTTAAGCCGGCGGCGTTTGGGGAGCCGCCAAAAATCCCCAAGGTGACACCCTCTTCCTTTTAGGGTTCTCTCAGGTCGTGAGAGTCCCTAAGCTTGGGGAGGGACGCTGTCCCAATTCTTGGATGAAGGAGGTTTGGAGAAGCCTTGAAAATGAGGAGGATTTTGTGGTTTTAGAGGTGGGAACTCCCCAACCCACCCCACAAAAATCCTCCTAGCCCCCTGGAAGTGTGGGGAGAATGGAAGGAAGTGTCTCCACGAAGTAGAGCTTTTTTCAAGCTCTCAAACGCAATTTACGGCGCTTCAATCCGTGAAGTGTGGATGCCGTAGTCCGTTCTGGCGTTTTTGCTGCTGCTTGCAGCTACCGGTGGTGTTTTATCTAGGTCGTAGCCGCCGTTTCCGTCAAACCCTTGGTCGCGAGGGTCGTCTTGCTCTGAGAACCACTGTAACGGGCTGGATCTCCAGCTCCTGCTCTGAAGTCGTCGTCGGAGTTCGCAGAATGGCGTTCTCAGTCCGCGTCAGGGGCTTACCCCCCTTCGCAAGACTGAGGGGCAATCGTCATCAACGACCCAGAGCAGGGAGACTCGAATAATTCGAGTCTCTGGAGGCCCATTTCCGTTTTTAACCAAACCCCTGGTTTTGGGACCCAAACCGGGGGTTTTTACCTCGAACTCGTGTGTTCGCACGAGTTATTCCGTTTGTTTTACGTCGAAGTTCGTCATAAACGAACTTCGAGTTTTGTTTTGTCGTTCTGGCGCGAAATCGTCGCGTGCGAGGCACGCTGGCGATTTCGCGCAAGGCATTTTGTCCTCACCCTCGCTCCCCCTATCCCTCGTCCTCTCTTGCTCGTTTTGCAAGGAGGGCGAGGGGGGACAAGGGCACGAGGCCACGAGGCCTCGCCCTCGAGGCCCTCGTGGCCTCTCAGCCGCCGATCCGGCTTAAGGCCGCGATCGGCGGCTGGCGGCTGGCCGGCCGGTGGCCGGCCGGTCGCTTGGCTGGCCGCCGGCCATCCAGCCGGCCGGCAGCGAGCTGGCCGACGGCCAGCGAATCGCTGGCCGCCGGCCAGCCCTTGCTGACGCGAGGGGTGGTGCGCAACCACCCCTCGCATCAGCGAGGAGGGAGGGCCGAACCGGCCCTCCCGCTACAGTCAGGCCCCGCAGTAGGTGGGCCCGACAGATTCCCGTTCTTCTATCATAACGCGTGCCGCATCTCCCAAGATCCCCCAAGCCCTCGACAAACCCACTAGTTACACTGGGGTGTTTGGGTTTTTTTTCCTTAACTTGCCCAGGCATCTGCCGAGCCCCGCAGTAACATGGCCCGGCAGATTCCCTTTCTTCTATCACAGCGTGCGCCGCATCTTGCAAACACCCCAAAACCCTCAACAAACCCCCTAGTTAAAATAGGAGGTTTGGCAGGGTTATCGCAAGCTCGCAGGGAGGTTTCGCCGCGAAACCCCTCCTGCGAGCTCGCGATGACGGGGGAAGTTCGACTTTGCCCTCAAAGTCGACATCTATGTCAAACTTGTTAGATACATGAAACACATGTCAGCCATGCCTGTTTTTGCTCGAAGAACAAAAACATGGACATCTCTGTCATTTCTTTTTTGACTATGGACACCGTTGATCTATCGAGCGAAGCAATGGGTATGTTTTTACTCCGTGCTTTGTTTTTCTTTCCGACACTCCCCATGGTTTGATTTATGTTTTTCTATGTTTTATGCGGGCTTTGCCCACACAAGACATGAAACCCCTTGCGTAAAACACAAAACCCTAGATCAGACCAGGGGGGTTGCATGTAAAAAGGAAAAAGAAAAATAGGTCGATCTTGATCGAGCGAAAATGTCTGTTTTCAACATCCTGTGGACACGCACATACATTTATGTTTTTTTTTGGGGTTAAAAAAACAGCGGTTCCCATCGTTTGGGTCAAGAGATCAGAGGTGTCCATAGTACAAAAAGAAAAGACGGCGGTGTCCATAGTTGAAAACGATACGCTAGTGGTGTCCATAGTCGAAAAAAAAATGAAATCTATACCTATGGTTTTAACTATACGAGGGAAAACAGAATAAATTGACAGCTGTATCCAAGTCTGACTTCACTCTCGAAGTCAGACTTCGCCGACTTCAAGGGCGAAGTGGACGGCGTTTGACACTGGCCTCGCTTGTTGCAAGTTTTGGAGTTCGCAACTGCTTACTCCAAAACTTGCGCATTAGCAAGGGTGCATTCACGATCTCTGAGCAAAACCCCTAGTTGAACTGGGGGGGTTCGGTATTGTTTTTCACTTGCCCGGGTACCTACCGGTAGCAGAGCAGCCCTGCGGTAGCAGAGCTCGCTAGGCACCCTTTCTATCACCGCATGTGCCGCATCTCGTAAACCTCCTCCCAATATCCAAGAAAACCCCAGTTGCACTTCGGGGTTTGGGTTTTATTTTTCACTTTCCCGGGCACTTGCCAGGCCCCGCTATCGCGGGGCCTGGCAGATCCCCTTTCCTCCATCACAGAGTGCACCGCACCCTACAAATTCCCCCAAACCCTTGAAAAACCCCTAGTTAAAATGGGGGCTTTGGCAGGGTCATCGCGAGCTCGCACGGAGGTTGCGCTGCACAACCCCTCTTGCGAGCTCGCGATGACCGGCGAAGTTCGACTTCGGCCTCGAAGTCAAAATCCATGTAAAACCTGTTAAATACATGAAATACATGTCAGCCGTGCCTATTTTTGCTCTCATAATGAAAAACATGGGCACCGATCTCATTTTGTTTTCGACTATGGACACCGTTAGCTCATCCTTTTCGACTATGGACACTGCCGTCTTTCCTTTCTCGACTGTGCACACCGTTGATCTATCGACCCAAACGATGGGTATATTACAACACCGTCCTTTTATTTCCTCACGAGCAAACCCTTCTAGATGTTGTAACATGATAGGTTTGTGAATGTTCAAAGAAATTGATGACGTCGGCATGTCGACGCTACATCGCATGTACCGTCGACATGCTATAATTTCTTGCTATTCATGGGTAGAACGTTAACATTCTCAGGTCACTGGGTAGGGAAGTCTCATGCTTCTTAACAACGGAACGACGGGTAGAGTAAATCTACTGTTCCGAACGTCGGATAAGGCATACACACAATCAAATCTCCTGGGTAATCCCTACGTGTACCCAATACCGACTGCCCTGTTTTGTCAAACGTGACCCTCATTCCCCCCTCGTTAAAAAAAAGTGACCTATCTGCTTTTATTCCGAACGGGGCAAAGATGGTGAACAGGTGGAAATTGCGAGGCAGAACACGATTAATATTTTGGTATACTTGAGCAATTTTTAACTAGCGGTGAGTGTACTTCGATGACAAGTGTCAATATGATCGAGCATCCAAGTGTTGAGTCACGAATGAGGTATATTCGGGGTCATTGGGTCAATTGTCGAGCGACACATTTGGAGTTGCGTCATGAGTGGTCTTATTTAAGAAGCTCCACCGAGAAGTCAGGGGGATTTGAGCATCGACGGTGAAGGTGCGAGATGCATCTTCATAAATCAAGATTTGTCTCGATGCGACGAGAAGTCCACTTAAAGGTGGTGGCACTCCTGCCGAATACTCTCAAAAGTGGTCGGGGTTGTCAGAAAGTGCAGAAAGGTTCACTCGGGGGTGAGGGCAGTTGGCCAAATTGTCATCGACCGTAGGAGTGTTCGGGGTTGCCGGATTGAAAGAAGTAGGGCATGCAAGCCTATGCAAAACTGTCATGAGCTCTGGGTGTGACGGATAGAGAGTGAAGGCCGAATGTAGCTAAGTCTTAAATGCATGAAGAAAAAGGAAAAAGTAGAATGAGCCCCAGTGTGGGCTTATGTACTGGGGACTGGTCGCTAGCCCAACGGGCCCCGTCATCCTCGTCGCACCAAAAGGCACGCATAGGGAATACACGTGTCACAGAACATGAAACCACACAACGGAGGTCTCCCGAGGCACCCGAAGAGTCATCCGTGTGCCCGGGCCACGACTGACAAGAAAACATGCAATGTAACCCACATACATCCAGACTCTACGATCACACACATGCATTACCAACTAGCCAGGCTAGGCAAGTTTAGGCCTCCGGAGACATTGAAACATGCCACCGTATGTCCGGGTCTCAGCCACATGCAAGCTATACTCGTTTGATCACCAATCAATGCTTGGTCTCCTGGGACGCCGCACAAATCACCAAGTGCTCGGGTCTCAACCATCGAGGCTGAACGAGCATTGTCTGAAACGCACATGATCAACGTACAGTCAACACAACACACATTCGGAGTCTCAGAAGCGACACTAGTATGATCGGGTCTCCTCCTTGCAGTAGTACAATCCACCTAATGCGCGGGTCTCGACCCACCGAGAAAAGTCTTCTAGCTCCCGACAAACCAACCGGGCTGCTGGAACACATCGTTCCTGTTTCACCGGCACTGTCGTAGGTACTGGAGAAATTTCAATTCACTCCGAATGCTCATCGTGTCGTCATGCTCTCCTTTACCCTGTACAATCGTAGTGGGCTATATGGGTAATCCATCTCCATCACTCGTGATGGATGGAAGCCACACAAGCCAGCACTCCCAGTGGCTGACATAGTTGTCAACGCAAGGACAAGTGAGGCAAGACATGGAATGATGGGTCGTGGGAAGCTATGGCGAGCACCCATGAACCACACATGTACAGTGACTCCTTCTCCAAGCACAAAGGAAGCACGCTGCCCTCGAGAGCATAACGAAGAGCACAAGGTCTCCATGTGACAGTGGTACAACCCACAAAGTGTCCGGGTCTCGACCATACAAGGAGTCTCATACATGCACTCACATACAAGCACAAAGCACATCATCCACATGTCATAAAGCAAGACGGTCTCCTCGTCGCAGTGGTACAACGTACCAAGTGTTCGAGTCTCAAAAAACAGCGTTCTATGATCCACATGCGATCACATGCATATGGTATCCACAAGCGTGTGACATGAGTCACATGCCAACTGTTGTAGCATAATCAAGCCAGAACAAAGACCCCTTGTCATGCAACTCTCATATCATAGTAATAGGTCAAAGTCCACACAACACTTCCCCTGGGTAGAGGAACCAGATGCCGACGTGCTGAATCGAGGTGCTGATGTTGTAATGCTTACTACGACAAGTGCTGATATGGATAACTCCTCTCTCCATGATCCTGGGAAAGTAACGTATCGTCACTGTACCGTGACAAAATTGCTCCCCCTGTCATGCACGAGTCTTCTGCCATCTGAAGGATATAGCTCGGGCTGTTGCCACATTCATCGTCTCTACACCCCAAGGAGCATGCCAATGACTGTGAGACGACCACAAGTCCCAACCGTCCGTCTTTCCTCTCTCTGTTATACAATGACGCATCAGGATATACCAGATTGCAAGGAGTGGGCGAGCAGCCAACAGCCGTGGATGAAGTGCTGCAGCTGGCCTCCAAGGCGGAATGGAGCACCCTGAAGCATAAGGGTACACCACAACAAAGGTAGGAGGGCTAGTACACTCAGCCGGACTCGGACAACTGGACGAAGACAAAGATGGAGATGCTGAGGGAGATGGTAAAAGATTTGTGATGGAAATAGGTGTATAAGGAGGAACGATGATGTAGTCATCGGGAATGAGGATGTCGGAAACTGAAGGCATGCTGACCTCTCCCATGGTAATGTCTCCATTGGATGTCAAAGCTGGTACAAGATCCTCCCGTAGGACGGGTGTGTGAGATCTTAATAGTGGAAATCTCATGCCAATGGCAGTGGTTCTCCCCTGCCCTAACAACCGCTCCCGTGCTGCTATCACCTCATGTTGTAGCATCTCTGTACACTCCTATAAGTCAGCGCAAGCTACCTTGGACATGTAGAGGTGGTCCATGTCTGCCTCACGTAGAACCAACTATGTCTCGTTGGATGCTGCACACGCAGACTATAGAACTCGCAAGTATAACTCCATCTATGTCTGTGTTGTTGAAGACGATGGAGCCGCTATTGCTAAAGACGATGGAACCGGTGCTACTGCATCCTCTTGGGGGTAAAACCAAACTTGTAAAATGGTGAGATGCTGGACAATCGGACACAATTGAAGGTATCGCATCCCAACCGCAGCTCAGGTCTGTCAAACAATGAGGTGTGAGCAGTTGCGTGCTGAGAGATGAGGAGAATGTAGAGTTGTCATAGTGTGTGGAGCATGTGGATGTGTTGGCCGTGCAGATACTGCTACTCTCATCATCATTGTGATCGGTAGGGTCACCAACAGATGAACGGGTGAGGGCAGAACTGAGCTGCTGCTAACAAGGTGACTCCAGCCATGTGGTTTGATATACTACATTGTCCTCTACTGCCGGCGTAGTGGACATAACTATGCAAGACTCCAACTCAACGACTGATCTAATGTTAATCAAGGCAACGAGCCATCGCAACTGGCGCTCACGCATCGTCTCCTCTGGAAGACTAATCATTGTCACCCGCTCGATGATGGGGTGAGGATCATCACCCGAGTGCGGCATGTGTATGGCTGCTCCTTTGTAAGCATGGAAGCCCATAGAGTGTGGGAGTATGGGCGACCCCTAATGCTGAAGCTGGTCCTTGGATAGCGCCCATGACAAGGTCAAGCCTATCGTGTCTGCTACAGCTCATATCCCACGACATCTTGTTGTAACCCTGCTCTCAAGAATGCCTCCATGTCTGAAAAAAAAAGATCCACTTTGCTACTGCACCACAACCGCTATCAGGGTGGTGAGAACCTGGTGCACCATCTCTCCTGGAAGTCTGCAAGAGGCATCTTGGGCCATATGGGGCTCCTCTGCCACCATCGCGCCGCCACCGGTCGGAATTGTGAGTGATTTTGCCCAGGGACTCGGGGCCTTCAACGCTCTTGATACGATCCACTATTGTAGAACTTTCGGCTCTTGCGTCGGTGTGGAAGTCGACCTCAATGACACGTATATCTCTTACACTGCGACCGCTGCTGGGCTGGTGTGAGCATGCTGCACCAACTCCCAAGAAGGACAAAAGAGGTATCCCGGGGCATACGGGGCTCATCTGCCACCATTGGGTGCTACCGATCGGAGTAGCGAGTGTCATCACATAGGGACTCAGGGTTTGCACCGCTCCCAATAAAAGCTGCTACTACAGAACGTCCGACTCTTGCCAAGACGTGGAAGTCAACCTCGATGACATACATGTCCCTTGCATTGCGACCGCTTTCGAGCTAGTGTAAGCTTGTTGCATTAACTCCCCCAGAAGTTTGGAAGAGGAATCCCATATGAGGCTCATCTGCCACCACCGAGGCGCCACCGGTCGAACCGTCTAAGGATATGGGGTTTGTACTCCTCCCGATACAAGCTGCTGCTATAGAATGTCCGACTCCTGCCTTGGCATGGAGGTCGACCTCAAAGTCATGCATGTCTCCAGTAATGCCATGTCTGGATCTGACTCCATATCATGTGTCAACATCGTGACATTGGTGTCTACATGAGGTGAATCCGCGATGATGCTCTTAGGCAAAGGTGCTCACCCTGTCGATATCGTTGTGGCTGGCTTTCCCCGGAAGCCATTCTCCCCCTTGACACGATGAGCAATGGTAGCCCTGAGAGCAGACAAGCCGTCTGAGCTTGGCTAAATATGATGACTTGTGTGGAGACAATGACGACGCACTCGAGACCAGCCACCAGAAGATGAAAAATCTAGAGAGGGTGTGGCAACAGAATGAAGGATCAAAAGAGTGGTAGCCGCTCGGGATGGATCGGGGAGTGAATCTGAAGAAGCCTCCTGTGAAGATGCGGAGGAAGAAGATGTAGAAGAGGGCAGAGAATCCATCGATGGACTCATGGAAGTAGCACACTTGGTGACAGCAAGGTCACATAGGTGTTGCGTCATCCGCTTCATGACCTCGATCTTGGCAAACATGATCGCCAAAGGTCCAGTGAGGGGAATCGCCAACTTCAGTGTATGCTCATCTTGTGGAGGACGTGTGCTCTCACGGGACCGAAGCCAAGGCGGATGCTAGCCTCGAGGGTGCATCTAGCATCGATGCCAACCATGACATCCATCACCACAGTAATAGCACACAAATGCACAAGATGCCTCCTACCATGTCGGCACATTCATCTTGAGTGCCACACAATGGGAGTTGCGGGGGGCACCTGCTCCCGATGGTAAAGCACAAAGCCTCAAGAGACTACAACACTATTAGATATTGTCACTATAATGGGTGGCAGTGCCGAGGGTAACATTCATGACCTGACCGGACGTGTTGGAATGCCACAAGATGCCCGGAGAAGCATGTGGCTGACCAGCTTGTGCTGCTGCTACGGTTGATGTTGTCAGCCGATGGTAGTAGCCTCTAGCCACTTTCGTAGCAGGAGCTATTGCTGAAGTCACTGTCTTTTTCTTTTCACCAAATACCCGGTGATTTCTCAGGGACCCCTGCCTCCAATGTTTTCACGGGTGACCCTTCTCTCTGATACCATATACCCATTTTGTTCTTTTTGTTGCTTTATTTTGGTTCACCGCTTGCTCTCATATGCGCCCACTCCCCCTTGTCTAGATCGCCCCCAGACAAGAGGAGGTAATTGGACGCTTGGGGGGGATAAAAAAAGAAAATAGCAAGGGGGTCAGGTTGCCCCTTCGCGTTTACCTAACTCACTTGCTTGCTGAGTGAGCGGGCAAGGAGGGGCTGAGAGACAACCCAAGGGGGGGGGGGTCACGTCCGCCCCTCCGTCAATTGGCTGACGGGGCCGGCGGTGTCAACGGGACTGACAGGGGCGCTCAGAGGGGGCCCCTCTCTTGGGGAGCAACTGGGCCCCTCCGATGGAGCCCTCGGAGAAGGGATGCGAAGCTCCCCGATAGGCAATTGTGGTGGCGGGTGTAGCTACTACGGTTGCTACTACTACCATTGCCATTGTTGCTGCTCTTCTGCGCAGCAGCTACCATTGCTAGTGCTGCTCATATTGCTACGTTTGTTGCTGCTACTATTGATGTTACCCCAGTAATTGTTGATTTTGATACTAATATATTTAATCATGGTCAAAATCCGTCAAAAACAAACTGTCAAATCGAATTTAAACATACCACCTAAATAAATTGAGAACTTATTCGTCAAATTTAATGTACTACTCCCCCTTTTTGCTTTTTTCTAGGCCTGGGTTCACCCACACTTACCTCTAGTTCATGCCAACATTTTCCCTTGCGTTTACAAAATGCTCAAACGACGGTTCACGGCTCCAGTCTACCGCACAAGCCTCATTAACTACGCGATCGCAAAAAGTCAAGACTGCGCATGTGGACAACATGCAAGCTCGTGAGTGGCTGCTTTGACCAAAGGAAAAGATTTTGTGCGGCCCGTTGTGACAGACTGGCATGAACAGAGGACGGTCAAGCATTCAAACTCGTTGTTCGAATGGACAAACCGCAGAATGAACGTCGAAATAAAATAATTAAAACAGCCCCATCATCGAATTTAACGTTCTACCCCTCATTTTTTGTCAAAATTAAATGTACACCCTAGATAATTACAATGTGCTATAAAACTCGTCGGAAAGTTTATGGCTGAGGTCAGTCGTCAAAATCAATTATCACTGGGGCACTACTCCTACTGTACTACTATTGCTATTACTTTCACCAGAGACGCTACTGCAGCTACTACTATGGCTTCTACTACTTGAGGAAGCACCAGCTACTGCTACTACTACTGTTGCTACTGTTCTTGGTGTTCATGCTCCTAGTGCTACGGCTACAATTGCTGCTTCTACTACTTCTGCTGTTGTTTCTACTACTACTGCTAAAACTGGTGCTACCGTCACAACTATTTCTATTGCCGCTGCTGCCACTCTTGAGTGGTGCTCATCGTCCTTGTGGCGTTCACGTGTAGTCACTTAGCGCTCCCTCACTCTACTACTGGCGTGGTGCCACGTTGTGCGTTCTCTTTGTGTTTCGCTTCTTATGCTTCTATTGCTTTTGCTGCTCACAGACCCTCCTGTGCTATGATAGCAAGAATGAATGAATAAGGACATGCAAGTCCATACATGGGCAGACAGTGAAGGCCAAATCTGTCTAAGTATAAACACATTACAAACAAGGAGAAAGTACAATGAGCCCTACTCAGAGCTTATGTACTCAGGAATGTCGGCTAGCCCACCAGGCCCCGTCATCCTTGTTGTGCCAAAAGGCATGCACGAGGAATACACATGTCACAGAACATGAAACCACACATTGGATTTCTCCTTAGGTACTGGAACAGTCAATCGTGTGCCTGGGTCTCGATCGATGAGAAAACATGCAATGTACCCCGTACACATCCACACTCTACGGTGACACACATGCATTACCGGCTAGCCAGGCTAGGCAAGCTTAGGCCTCCCAAGACGTCGGAACATGTCACTGGACGTCCGGGTCTCCACTACAGGTAAGCTATACACGTCTGATCACCAATCAATGTTGAGTCTCTTAGGACTCCGGCACAAACCACCAAGTGCCCGCGTCGTAACCATCAAGGCTGAACGAGCAGTTTTTGAAACACACATAATCAAAACACAGTCATCACAACACCCTTGCCGAGTCTCACAAGCAACACTAGTACCATCGGGTCTCCTTGTTGCACCGGTACAATCCACCGGGTGCACGGGTCTCGACCAATTGAGAAAATTCTCCTAGCTCCTGAAAAACCAACCAGGCTGCCGGAACAAATTGATCACGTTTTATTGGCACTGTCTTAGGTGCTAGAGAAGTCTCAGGACAGTTTGGAGACCTGTCGTGTCGTCACGCTCTCCTCTACCCTGTACCACCAACATGGAGCATGTGGGTAATCCATCTCCGTCAATCGTGACGGGTGGAAGCCACACAAACCGACAATCGGAGTCTTGACATGCGGTGGGCTCTTTGTGTTATGAAAAAAATGCCCACTCAGAATGATTAGGGACTTGTGTATGTCTGGTACGTAACATCCGCCCTCGCCTAACAAGAACACTCCTTATTTACCCCTATCCGTGAACATGAAACCCCATTTGCCCACCTGTTTTTGCCATGCTCAAGCAATGGCGCACGTCGTCGCTTGAGCATAGTGAACATAGGCATGCAAGTGGTAGACCGCGGCCCCCAAAATGGAAAGCCACCATCTAGAGGAGGGGGGCGGCAGGCGAATTTGACAAAGAAAGTGCAAGTCGATGTCATTTGATCAACAATCCTAGTGTCAAACACCACCTCATCCCCCTACATCCCCTTGCTGCCCACACCCCCTCCTAATTTTGTGCTTGATTGAGGCTCTCCCAATTGTGGTTCACAATCAAACGGATGGAAACACCGAGCGAAACATGGATGGTTCACAGGGATGTGGTCCAGAACACCGAGCGGAACAAGACGGTTCAAGGAGTTGGGAAACTTGCGAATAACTTATGTTTAGCAGTAAATCTACTTGTAAGCGTCGAACATGTCAAGAACACATAAACTATTAAGAGAATCACAACGAGGCATATGTTGGGTCTTCGGTGCTCGAGCCTAGTAATGCGTGCGAGGTCGCATCATGAGTGGTCATCTCAAGAAAACCTGTGGATAAGTGGGGGGAGGGGGGGTTGAGCATATCGAGGCGCAGATTCATGAACACCTAGTACCATCGAGAAGTCGACTACATAGTGTTGAAACATCAATATGGTTTGCGATGCTCATGTTGACCCTTCTAGAAATTGGTCGAAAGTGTCAGAGCCTTTGAAAGCGGAACATCGGAGGTCAGGACATGTGGCCAAGATACCGTAGGTCGAATCAGGCATTAAAAACCTAAGGTCGGTGTGGGGTGGGCCAAATTTTTAGGACAAAAATGCCCACTTCTCAACTTTAGGGGCTCGTCTACATTTGGGACGCAACACTTCCCTCCCCTTTTAGTCACAACGTCCCAACAATTTGCAGACGTAGGCTGCTCACGACAAGATGATTGTTGCCTCGGAGGTTGTCGTAGGACTCCCAGCTCTTATGCGTGCCATCATAGCCGTGCCACTTGACCAAACACTCTTTTTTTTTTGTTGATGTTGGAGGATGTCTTTTATCACATACTCAGTATCCTTGTTCACCTAGATAGGAGACACAGGAGAGATTCATTGGCTGGGTAAGTTCTTGCTTGGGTCCCAATAGTGCTGGAGCTTGCTCATGTGGAACACTATGTGCACCACCATAGTGTCTGACAGGGGGAGTCGAGCGACGACAAGAGTTGCCATTTCCTTGATCTCAAATGGTCCCAATCATTGCGGTTTGAGCTTGACAAAGTCTTGTCCACGAAGTTTGATATCCGTTGAGCTTAGGAGGACATGATGGCCAGGGCTGAACACATCATCATTGTGATGTCGGTTTGTTACTCGTTTCATAGTTTCTTGCGCCTTTGTGAGAGTCTGGCGTGTTTCATACCAAACACTGGAGAAGCCACGTCAGTGGATGTCAACCGCACGCATATTGATCTGGCCTGGGA
>SZWC01004406.1:151056-167452 GCA_023375785.1 Penium margaritaceum
CATTGCGGTTTGAGCTTGACAAAGTCTTGTCCACGAAGTTTGATATCCGTTGAGCTTAGGAGGACATGATGGCCAGGGCTGAACACATCATCATTGTGATGTCGGTTTGTTACTCGTTTCATAGTTTCTTGCGCCTTTGTGAGAGTCTGGCGTGTTTCATACCAAACACTGGAGAAGCCACGTCAGTGGATGTCAACCGCACGCATATTGATCTGGCCTGGGATTCTTGCCGGTTTGGCGGAAATTGTGATGTCAACAACCTCGAAAAGAAGTTTACATTTTGTGATGGAAGTTGTTAGGTTGTATGGGAGTTTGGTGGTCAATGGTTTGGCTACATGAATTCTGGAGATGTTGTTTGAGTAACTGATTGGTCTACTCAGTCTGCTCAGTCTGCCCAGTGGTCTGAGGATGAAGTTTTGTTGATAGTTGGATCGGATGGCCATAATGCGTCATCAGTTTGCGTAAAGAAGGCTGGTGAAGTGGCCATCTCATTCGCTGATGATGGTTTTTGGCATATTGTGCAGCCCCATGATCTGGTTTAGAAACAGTTGTGCTCTTCCCTCTGTGGTAATGATTTTCGTCATAGGAATGAAGTGTGGCATGTTTGAAACCCGGTCCACCACCATGAGGATGGCGTCACAACCTTCTAGCGTGGCGGACAATCCCATCACAAAATCCGTGCTCATGTCAACCCACGGCTCTGCTGGATCAGGGGGAGGTTGGAGCAGCCCTAGTGGACTTGTGTAGTGAGACTCTTGTCACAGACATGTGTCAAATGATTTCTAGAATTTTGCTGTGTTGGTCTACATCGGGTCCCTCCGATAGCATTTTTTCAGCTTCTTGTGCGTCTTTTCCTCGTGAAAGTGTCCACCTCAACCTGTGTTGTGACACTCCACCACCACCTGGCAAGGGAATTGCCATCGCCTGCGAGCGTTACCACATCAAAACTTGGTCCTGTCGTACCTTCTAAACTCCTTGTAACCCTATGCACATGGACTTGCGAGGCATGGGTCTCTTTTTACGAGCAATGTGTTGATATCTAGCATCAAGTTTGGCCATCAATTGAGAGAATACATTGGATTTGTTTCTTCAGGGTGGTACTCAATGTTGTAGTGAAATTAGACTCAAGGAAGTCCATCCATTGATTTTGTTGACGACTTAGCTTTGGCTGAGTCTTGAGGTATTTGACTGCATGGTGGTTGGTGCGGAACATGCACTTTTGGCATTGCACATAACATCGTCATGTTTGAAACACGAGCACAACTTCAAGTATTTTTTCTGTGCACCGCGTAGTTGTGTTCCGGCCCCTATAGGTTTTGCGACACATACGCGACTGGTTTTTCTCCACCACCGTTGGCTTCAAGGAGAATGGCTCTGACTGCTCGATTGGACGTGTAAGTGGCCATGATGTAGTCTGCCGTTGGTTCGGCCAATCACAAGACTGGCGCCAAGGTCACAGCGTTTCTCAAAGAGTTGAAGAATTCTTCTCGTTCTCCCCAACTCCACTTGGTTCTTTTACGAGTGGGATCAGAGAGAGGCGCTCACTCTTGGGCGTAGATCTTTACAAGTTGACGGTAGTAGTTTTAGGAGCCCAAAAACACATGGATGCCTTGAAAGCTGGTCCGCTTCCGCCAATCGGCAACTGCCTTGAAATTTTTTCGGGTCCATGGAGATTCGTACGCTGCTGATGTAGCCCAAACACTCAATCAAACGGTGACCAAAGTCGCATTCCAAGATTCTTTTTTGTGTAACTTATTTTTAAAACTTCTCAATAACTTATTGGAGATGTCCATTGTGCTTCTCCGGGATGTGGTTGTACACCAAGATGTCATCAAGGTATACGACGACAAAGTCATCAAGGTACGACCGCATGTTTTTTTGCAACCATAAATGTTGTGAGGACATTTGTGAGTCTGAACGACATAACCATGAACTCAAAATTCCCGTGTTTGGTGCGGAACGCCATCTTCTTCATGTCATTACCACATAAGCAGATTTGATGATAATCGTTGCACAAGTCAATTTTGGTTAGGAATCTTGTTGCAAGGAACTGCTTGGAATGCTTGTGTGCTCCCATAAGAGGGTAGCAGTTCGTGATGGTGATTTCATTCATCGCTGGATGGTCCATGCACATCCACATCTCTCTGTTCTTCTTTGTACACGTAGGGTGATGTGGATGGCCTGATGAACCACTTACCAAGCATCTCATCGAGCTACTTTTGAGTTTGGTCAGCTTGTGATTAATCATCCGATAGGTCGATTTCACCGTCGGCATGGTGCCCGGCTTTAGGTCTACCTTGTGGTCAAAGATTCACTGCAGAGGTAAATTGTAGGGTAGTTTTTCTGGACAAATCTGTTTGAACTCCTCAACAAGTGGTGAAAACTCCCGTAAAACAGCTGCAAACTTGCAAGGAGTTGATGTGAATGTGGTTGCTTCTTTTGCTATAATTTCTTACGCTTCTCCACTCTCCACGTGGACTAGCCATGCTTGTCCTCCTTTCCATTGGCCATGTCCTGTGATATCGGCTGGTTTTTTGTGACTGCTGCAACTTCCTTTGCTGCTTCCTCCTCTGTTGTGTCCCATGGCCGCTAATGTAATGTAGGTTGCTCAATCCAAGGCAAGTGTTGTTTTGTGTGATTAATGGTGATGTAGTCTGCTGCACTGCTGTAGTCTACCTAGGGATTGTGTTGGTACTGGTAATATAGCCCAATAATTATTTTGTGCTTGTTCATTGGGCAAGTTTTTGAAATAGTGACATCGTGCACATCATTGATTCAGAGTCAGAGAGCTTCGTAATCTTGATGGGTCTGCAATTGTCCATCGACAATTTTTTCTCAAAACACCTTTGGTTTGGTTGAAAGACATAGCTTTGGAACCATATCGTTGCTTACAACTCTGAAAGAAGCTCCTCCGTACAATAATGTTGGTACCATTCCATATCTTTTACAACCCCTTTGGTTGTACCCATAGCATTACCATCGGTTGGTCGTCTTCGTACCCCTTGTCAAACATTGCTATCTCAGGAACCCTTGTCTGCGACAATATGAGCCGCTTAGCTGGATGATTGGTCCATGAAGATTTTTCTTACCAACCAGTTTCTGCACCATCGACTCTTGTCCATTGTTGTTTCCCAACTCCTCGTCTGGCTCTCTTTTCCTTTGTGATTTCTACTTTTTTTGGCTAGGTGTTACAGTTTTGAATCGCCGCACGAGACGTACCCTGGCTTTCTGTGAGCCTAAAAAAACTGTTGATTGCATTGATTGATGGTGTAAATCTCCGCCGAAGGTGAGGTTTTTTACAAGTGTGACCTCCATTTTCCAAGATGAAAATCATGGCCTTGGGGCTACTAACGGTCCGATTCTTGCATCCGAATGTTGTAGGTGGCACTGTTGATGTAATCAGCTGTTGTGACCATTTACGAAGGTATGCCCTGGATGCCAAATCTGGAGATTTCTCGCGAAGTATTGGGTTGGAGGCGATTGGTGTAGTAGAAAAAATCTTGTCAAGGGCGAGGTCACTACCATTGATGATTTTGTGGGAACACCAGTTGTGCCATGTTGGAGTGGTAATGCAGGCGTTGAAGTATGTACTTTGTGTTAGATTTGTTGTTTTTGTCAAAGCTTGCGAGTGTGGCGCATGCAGAGTCCAATGCCACATTGGATTCATGTACTTGAGAAGTAAATCACCTGTATTCAAGGATGTGAGAGCAGTTATGCAAGTCATTAATCTAGCTTCACTGGTCTTTTATTTCATTGGTTGGTCTTTATATTAGACCACCAACTCAAAGCTGTTTCACGCAAAAGCAAGCCCACGAGGTCAATCTTCTTTTTTACCTTTGTTGACCCAAGTAGCAGTGAAATACACCTCCAAAATCGTCAGCCACATCTGGAACGTTGGTCCTTTTGAGTTTGCAAAATCCAGTGGTCCAGGGAGCGACAGTCAAATTTGGAATTCACTAAAGAGTTGAAGATTTCTCTCAATGAGCTTCACTTCTTGTGTGCTCAAATTATGTAGCTCCTCCATTGCCACATTAGATTGTTGGAGAAAATGGATGTTGAGGTTCTCGAGTCCTGACAGTTTATGGTACATGTCTTTGTTGATGCAAGCCTTTCAGTCGGTATCTCACATCATGCCAGTTGTAAACTTGGCCGGCAAGGGCGGGGGTGAGGGGTCCATTAACGGGTTGACCTTCTTGGTTTTTGGTGCCACGCCATTTGTCGCAACATTTTGGTTGCTACCTGGTTTGCTCGAGGGGCACAGTTAATCATGTGCTACTAATCCTCCATCGTCGTAGTCTTTGCAGGTTTTTGCTTCTATTTTCTGGGTGTGCTCTCTCTGTTCACCATTCTAACCTACTAAATGGTAGAGATAATCTCAAGACCTGTGCAAGGTTGCTGTCTTGTAGTTAATGCGCCGGCTACTCCTCCAGCACTGTTGTGCTATGGTACCAAGGGCCATGCCAAGCAAAACATGGGTGGTTCAGAGGGATAAAGTGCAGAGCAGAAGATGATGCAAAAAATCACAACAGTTGGATAATGGATTTTTAACACTAAGTGTACTTTGGTGACAAGTGTCAAACATGTCGGGTGCATTTATACAATGAAGCAAATAACTTTGAGGCATATGTTGGGTCTTCGGTGCTTGAGTTGAGCGGGGTGTGTGACGTCGCTTCATGAGTTGTCTCTTCATGAACCTCCATCGATAAGGTTGGGGTTATCAACAACATCGAGCCATGGCTTTATAAAAAGTGAACATCGTCGAGAAGTCAACAAAAAAGTATGGAAACAAGGATATACTTTGCGATGCTTCTGTTGACCCTTCTCGAAAGTGGAAAAAATTGTGACAACCTTTGGAAGCGGAATATTAGAGGTTGGGACAAGTGGCCTAAATACCTTGGTTGAACGTCGTTAAAGTCTTAAGGTCGATGCGCGGTGGGCCATAAACACAAGGACAGAAACACCCACTTGCACATATTAGAGACGCGTGTGCATCTGGGATGTAACAACCGGTGGGCTGTGGGAGNCAAAAAATCACAACAGTTGGATAATGGATTTTTAACACTAAGTGTACTTTGGTGACAAGTGTCAAACATGTCGGGTGCATTTATACAATGAAGCAAATAACTTTGAGGCATATGTTGGGTCTTCGGTGCTTGAGTTGAGCGGGGTGTGTGACGTCGCTTCATGAGTTGTCTCTTCATGAACCTCCATCGATAAGGTTGGGGTTATCAACAACATCGAGCCATGGCTTTATAAAAAGTGAACATCGTCGAGAAGTCAACAAAAAATTATGGAAACAAGGATATACTTTGCGATGCTTCTGTTGACCCTTCTCGAAAGTGGAAAAAATTGTGACAACCTTTGGAAGCGGAGCATTAGAGGTTGGGACAAGTGGCCTAAATACCTTGGTTGAACGTCGTTAAAGTCTTAAGGTCGATGCGCGGTGGGCCATAAATACAAGGACAGAAACACCCACTTGCACATACTAGAGACGCGTGTGCATCTGGGATGTAACAACCGGTGGGCTGTGGGAGGGGGGGGGGGGGGGGGGGGGGGGGGGGGGGAGACTATTAAGGGGATTGCGGCCGGCGAGCTTCGGCCAGAGTGTCCGACACTCCAAGAATGGAGAGTAAAAAGATTCCCCTTTTTCTCTTTTTTCTGATTTTCAGAATTAACCCTTATTTGAAGTGCAAACCGTGTACAAATCCACCCCCTAGTGATACAAGGGGTTGTAAGATTTGATGTTTACGCGGGCACCAACTCGACCCCATGGTCGGAGCCCAGCAGGTTCCAATTCAATGCATGGGTAGCCTCAAGCTCCCATGCAAACTCTTTCAAACCACCCTTGACTAAACACAAACCCCTCCATGAAGGGTTTTGTGAAATTTGGATTGTGAACATGTTGACGTCGCATGCCAAGAGGCATCAACATGATGCTTTTTGATGAACCAGAAGGGTACATTATTGTCTTTTCAAAACCATTAACCTCTCTCTATGAGTAAGGGACAAATAACCGTCTTTTTTCATGTGCATGGATGAAAGTTTTTTTCTTTTTTTTCTTTTCTTTTTTTTTCTTTTCTTTCTACAAATTGTGGAGCGATCTCCTTTGTTATCCTTGGCGAGGGGTGCATTGTGTTTGGGTTTTTAACCCCATATCCACTGAATTCTTGATGAAGTTGCCATATCCACGACTATGAGACTAATAGCCCCATATCCACTAGTTTTCTCTTTAGAGATGCCACATTGATGGGTTGTTAGACAAGACAACACAATTGCTCATTATTTGCATGAATTAAAATGGGAGTTTGCACAAAAAATGGGGGTGGTTGCTCAATCGTGATCTTGCAAGGGAGCGAGAGTCACAATCAAGCGATCATAATCCACCTCGCCATCCTCGATCAGCGGCACATGTTGTTGACCAAGGGCAGTGAGCAAGCTAGACGTTGCTTCTTCAATTTAAGTGTTGGATATGGGGTGATTATTCTTTAGCTCGTGGATATGGCACATGTAAACCTTTGGTCACATAGATACATGAGATATAAGGCCCTACTTTGTTTATTTCCATTTTCATCAACTTCATTGCTGAAGCTATGGGAACTTCTAAGCAGTCCCTATTCTCGCAGACCTGTCTTGAGCTTACCTTTATTATGAGAATCATCTCCAAGTCACCCCCATTATGTTTTTTTTTTTTTATGAATTATGTCCACAATGCCAAGTCGGGGTGAAATAACATCATTTTTCTTGTTGTGAAGACTCAATTGACATCTCAAGTTCTCCCCTTTCTACAGTGGTGAACTAGTAGGGACGACTTGGTGATAAGTCAAAAACAAGGAAAACATGGTAACAACTTCAATTGAGGCATCAAGGACTCCTGATGTAGCACAAGTGTAAAACGTAGGTCAAACGCCTCCATTCGAGGGAACCTAGGATGAGGCAAAGGCCAGAGGCCTTGGCACACTGTAGGTGTGCAAAGGCCTCTGGTCTAACCACTTATTTCGTTACATTTGGTATAAAAGGTAGAGTTTGAACCCTCGTGAGTGATGGCTAGGATCGTGTCCACTTATCCTTCACTGAATAGTAGGGAGTCAAGACAGCTCTTGCTTTGAGTGATGAGGAGTGTAGCGCAAAAACAACACACAAGTTGGATGGCTCCATTCACAGGAAACTGGGATGAGGCAATGGCCGGAGGTCTTCGCCCACCCATGGCTTTTGGCCTAGTTGGTCAACAACCCACTAGTTCCGTTACAACTCAAGATGCTCCTGCTAGAATGGGGGTGACCTGGATGTTAGTTGGCCAGAGATGAACCATGCATTGACATAGACATAGACAAGGACAATATGACAAGGTAGAATAATTGTTTGTGACTCACAGTTCAGGAAGCTATCCACCACACAAAGTTCATTGAAGTATGGGGCTACAAGTTCCACGCCGTGGAAGGGAAACAACCAAGATATACATGCAACCACAGGTTTGTGGTTATTTCATCCCCAAGTAACCATGTACAGTAGGTAAAACATTACACAAACCATCATTAACTTCCTAAACATTAAGAATGCAAGATTCATTCCTTCATCCGCTCATCTGTTTGTTTATTCTAGCATTCTAAAATACAATGATTCATTCAGAATAATACTCCTAAATAAGTGGCTGACTTCAGTAGTGATGGTGGTTTTTGGAATGATGTACGACATCTTGGACAACCTGTCCACCTCCACGAAGATGACCTCATGTCCGTCCATGGTGATAGGAACACATGTCAACTCACGCTTGTGTTGGAACGAAGAGTGATTGGCGCAGTCTTGGTGGCCTTGTGCAACAAGCTTTTTGCCGCTGACAGGTGTCATGTGCTTTGGAGAATTCTCTCAAACCAGTCTGCATTGGATCCCAGTAGTAATGCTTTGCAGCTTCTTGAATGTCTTGTCCTCGCTAAAACATCTACCTTGACCGATGCCATGACATTCCTCCAAGAGTATCCGCCGCAACTCCTATGGAAGGATGACTTGGCGAGTGAATCTCCATCGTCAATGGGGTCGTCTAACCAAAACTTTGTCTATTCATACGCAAAAAAACTCCTTGTAACCCTTTTGTTAACAGTAGCTTAAGGTACATGTGTTGTTTCACAAGCAACATGTTAAAGTCGGCTAACAATTCTGCTCATTGACTCGTAGCATCTACTATAATTGTTTCTCCTAGTTGGTACTCGATGTTGTAGTCGAAGTTGGACTCGAGGAACTCCATCCATCTCGTATGCCGATGGGTCATATTTGGCTGAGTCTTGAGGTTTCTTAGCATGTGGTGGTCAGTGCAGATGATACACTGTCTTCACCAACGGGACTTCTTGTTTTTTGTACACCGAGCAGTTGAGTTCCGGCCCACGCAGTATATGTGACATGAAGGCAAGTGTTTGGTCTCTACCACAGTTGTCTTGGAGGAGAATGGCTTCCATTTCTTGATCAGACGTGTCAGTGGCAACTATCCACAGACACCGGATCCAGATCCAGATTCACGAATCCGGATCCAGGATCTTGGATCCGGTTAGTATTCACGGATCCTAACCGGATCCGGGGGGGGGGGGGTGAACCTGTGAGAGGTCGTGCTTAAGTATTTCACACATCTGAGAAACTCACTCATTGAATTTTGAAAAGTCATGCCCGCGCGCCGCGCTTGACATCCTCACTTGAGTGGAGCATGACTGTGCGTCGGATGTGGACTACTAGAACTTTGGGCGCGAAGTTCTGGTGGTCCACGTCTGACGCACGTGACCGACCCTCACATGAGGGCCGGTCTCGATGGCCGTTGACTGACAGGCACAAACGATCCAACAGTATGGATCATCTGTGTCAGGAATCCGACGCGATAACTATGGAGCCCATTGTGTGTGCCCCCATAACAACACAATAGGTTTTTATGGGAGGACTCGCGAACCCTCCTAACAGGGTTCGCGAGTACTCCAAGAACAGCGTGTTGCGCTGGACTCCTCCCTGGGAGGGATCATGCATGCTGCAGGCATGCGTGACTCCTCCCAGGGAGGAGTCGAGCGTGCCCTGGGTAGAAATTAATTGAATCCATGTACATCAGGGTGGATCCGGTAGACGGGAACCGTGAATCCGGGTCCCGGATCCGTGTAGCCATGGATCCGCGAATCCATGGATCTGTCACTGCGGATCCAGATCCAGGTCTAGAATCCGTCCCGAGGATCCGGATCCACCTCAAGATCAACGGATAGCATCCGTGTGCAGCCTTACTCGTCGTAGGGTTGACGTGGATGTCAAGGCGTTTTCGAGAGTTCAACACTTCTTGTTTGATGGCTCTCCAACTTCACTCGGTAGTTTTACAAGTGAGATTGGATAGAGGTGGTGGAACCCCCCCCCCCCCCCCCCCCCCCCCCCCCCCACCNGGACCCCCCCCCCCCCCCCCCCCAAACCCTGTACAGACTGACGACAGAAAGTAAAAAGTCTTCAGAAAACCTATACGTATCAAACAATGGCCGCTATGGCCCAATCAGCGGCACCCTCCACTTTCTTCGGGTCCATGGTGATCTGCCTACCGCCGATGATGCGGCCCAAAAACTCAATCAAGCAGTGATTGAAGTCGCAATTAGATGTTTTTGTTTGTGGATTTTCTCTGTTTGTAAAATCTCAAGAACGTTTCAGAGATGTCCACTGCACTCCTCCAAAGTGCGGATGTACACAAGGATGTCATCAACATACATGGAGACAAGGCCAAGAAATGTTAGTTCCCGGCAATAATCTTTACAGGGGCGCTCATGAGCCCAAACAGTATAAGCATGAATGCAAACTGCGCATAATTGGTGTGGAACACCATCTTCGTGATGACCTTATCAGATATGTGGATCTCATGATAGCCCCATGCGTAGGTCGAGTTTGGTGAAAGTTATCGCATTGCGGAGTTGTTAAAGTTTCTTGCATGCTCTCAAAAGAGGGTAGCAGTTCTTGATAGTGATTTGGTTCAATGCCTTGCAATGCAAGCACGTCTATATCTCAGTGGTTTTCTTCTTCACAAAGAGTATAGGTGTTGCATAGGGTGACGTGAATGGCCTACTGAACACCTTACCGAGCATATCTTCTAACTGCTTCTTGAGTTTTGTTAGCTCGTGGGCGATCATCCAATAGGTCCCCTTGACCGTTCATCTCCTGACAAGCTTCAAGCCTATGTGATGATTGATGCTACATTGCAGAGGTAAGCCTCAAAGGCAGTTTGTCGAAGTACAACTCCTTCAAACTCTTTCACGAGGAATGCAAACTCTGCCGAAAAAATTGCAATTTGTTTTAGTGTCACATCCATTGTGGTTCTATCGATTGCTACAATGTTTTATGCTCCTTTGGCTTCCAAGTGGACTAGCCACGCTTGTGCTCCGCGTTGCACTCATCATTTGGCCATGTCCTATGACATCGGCTAACACTTCGTGACAAATGCAACTACCTCTACTGCTTCCACCTCTGCTGATGACCATAACCGGCGCTACGTCCTGGACTAATCGATAAGAGGCGAGTGTGTTATCTCACATCGATGCTAATGTAGACTTCTCCGCTACTCGCGTCTACCTGTGGATTGTGTCAGGGCAAGAAATCTTGCCGGGGGATAAGTTTTGGTTGCTCGTTGGGCTAGTCATCCAGTTTGTTGCTATCTATAAGTCTTTGATTCTTTGTCGAAGAGGTTGGCAAAGTTGACAGATTTGCAGTCTTATGTCGATGTGCTTTCCTTCAAACACTCCGGTCCCATTTGCAAACCCAGATTTTGAACCATGACGTTGCTTATGAAACTGTGAGAAGCTCCTCCATCCAATAGTTTTGGGACCATTTTCACCTTTGAAACCCCTCACTTTTCCTCGCAGTAGTGTTTTAGATGGTATTCTTGTATCCCTTGTCAAAATTTGTGATCTCAGGAACCCTCAACTGCGACATTGTGAGCCTGTCAGATGGGCAATCGGTCGGCACAGATTTTTCCAACCAGACACGATTTCTGTCATCTACTCTCGTCCTTTGCCGTTTTCGACTCCTCATTTCTTCTATACGACTTCTCTCTTTCTTTGGTCTATTGCTGTCATTCTTGACAATTACTCATGATGTGCCCCGGTTTCTTGCAAGTCCATCACAACCATTTACAACATCGATCGATTGTGTTAATCTCCGTCAAAGACAAGGATTCCATCAACTATGGCTTCACTCTACCACGATATTGATGGTACCTTTTGGGTTACCAGCTGTTCGATTCCTACATGTGATGTTTAGTGCTGTCAATGCGATTGACTATTGCAATCATCTGTGGAAGGTCGTCTTCGCTGATAAGTTTGGTGATTTCTTGCCAAATTCTAGGCTTGAGGCCATTTTGATGAAATAAAAGTTAATTGAGGGAAAGGTTTTTGTCGGTGATAATTTCGCTGAAACTCAGTGCGTACTCAGTCACGTTGGATAGCTGACATATGCGTTGAAACTCTTATCATGCGCCGGACTTCTCCTTCCTTGTTTAGAAGCGTGCCAGAACGGGAAGTGTAGTATCCATCCAATTCTCCGGTGGAGTCAACGAGTCATGCCTCATCAAATTGATCTGCTCGAGAGGTAGAACGCATGCGGTCGATGATGTGCAAGCCCTTTTTTGAGCCATTGATCCAACTCTGACAATCCCCAAGTACCATTGGATGGTTTGTAGATCGGACCATGGACTGAAATCCGTGTACGCAAGGCTACGAGGTGAATTCTCTTTTTTGTTGTTGTTTACCCCAATAGCGGTTACACGTGCAAACTCAAGAGCCACATCCAAACCCTCTATCCATACGATTGAATGGCTTACGTAGTGCCAATTGAATTAGGGGCTTTCTTGGTGGTTAGACATTACTCTTGATCAGTACTACTTCTCTTGCACACTTTTGGAAGCTCCTTGATCGCCATGTTGAGTCGTTGGAGTAGATGGTGTTGAGTCTATCGAGTCTTGGGAGCTTCCGGTACATGTCTTAATAAATGCAAGCATGTCACTCCGTTTTCCCCATTGCGCCAGGTGTTGCCCCAATGGGCAACGCCAAAAGCGAAGGGTTCACCAAGCTTGAGAAGTCCGCCACTGGGTCAGCTGTCGGGGTTGTTGGGGTTGTGCCATTCGTAGCGACAGTTGTTGCTGTCGTCTGGTTCACTTGGAGAGTGTTGTTGACATAGTGCTTCCAATCCTCCATCATTGGAGTCTTTTCCGGGTTGTGCTGCTCTTTGCCAGGTGCGTTCGCTCCGTTCATTATTGTCGTCGCAAGGTCTCCGAAATTCTGACACGTGGAGGTGTTTTGAAGATTCGTGCGAGGTTGTCGCCTTGCAGGTTATGTGCTGGGTGATCCTCCAGCACTAGTACGCTTTGATACCAAAGATTACGTCCAGAAAAAGGTGGATGGTTCGTAGGGATGAGGCCCAGAGCTGAAGACGGTTTAAGGAATTATGACAGTTAGGCAATTTGTATCTAGCAGCAAACTCACTTTAGTACCAAGGTGAATATGTCGAAAACAGATGTACAGTAATGAAAATGAATGTGAGGAATATGTTGGGTCTTGAGTATTGAAGACGAGCAACGTGTGTGACTGTTGTTGTGTGTGTCGTACACAGCTTACGGTGACCCCTCGGCTCATGTCCATTCACGTGCAGATCCCTGAGACTGGCGAGGGCGGCAGCGGGCTGGCAGCCTGTGGCGACGGGCGCCCAAAAGACTTCCGTATTTTGTAGACTCGTGCTATGTCAAAGCACGTAGGTGTGCAGCCTATCAGGATGCAGAACTTTTTGACGTGGCCATTCTGGTTCAAACGGCTTGTCATTCTGATGTGTCTGCAGGGAATTGTGACCAAAACTGTGTTTTTGCCACTGTTTTGTCCTGCTAGAGAAACAGCGCCGTTGTGCGCCGTGTGTGTGTGCATCCACTAGGTCCGTTTCACTATTTAGGTTGGCCAGACCTCAGTTGTCATCTCTCTCTGCATATTTCAACATTTGCAGCTTCTGACACTTGTGTTTGTGTCCCTAGCCAACCCCATGCTGTTCTCACCTCCACCTGTGTGTGCTANTGTATCTAGCAGCAAACTCACTTTAGTACCAAGGTGAATATGTCGAAAACAGATGTACAGTAATGAAAATGAATGTGAGGAATATGTTGGGTCTTGAGTATTGAAGACGAGCAACGTGTGTGACTGTTGTTGTGTGTGTCGTACACAGCTTACGGTGACCCCTCGGCTCATGTCCATTCACGTGCAGATCCCTGAGACTGGCGAGGGCGGCAGCGGGCTGACAGCCTGTGGCGACGGGCGCCCAAAAGACTTCCGTATTTTGTAGACTCGTGCTATGTCAAAGCACGTAGGTGTGCAGCCTATCAGGATGTAGAACTTTTTGACGTGGCCATTCTGGTTCAAACGGCTTGTCGTTCTGACGTGTCTGCAGGGAATTGTGACCAAAACTGTGTTTTTGCCACTGTTTTGTCCTGCTAGAGAAACAGCGCCGTTGTGGGCCGTGTGTGTGTGTGTGTGTGTGCATCCACTAGGTCCGTTTCACTATTTAGGTTGGCCAGACCTCAGTTGTCATCTCTCTCTGCATATTTCAACATTTGCAGCTTCTGACACTTGTGTTTGTGTCCCTAGCCAACCCCATGCTGTTCTCACCTCCACCTGTGTGTGCTAGTGAGTTAGCTAGCTGGCTTGTGCTGCCACGCTAGCAACAGCAGTGCTAGGAGCTGTCTCACATGGTATCAGAGCAGTGAGCCAGTGCTCGCATAGCTGCACTGCAGAGACGCAGCAGCCGAAGAAGTCGTGAGCAACCGCAGCCGTTGCCTTGAGGAGCAGCAGCAGCAGTGCCCACGGTCTCGGCGGGAGGTCCTGGGAGGGCCCACCACCACTTCAACCATTTTTTTTTTAAATCCGCGGTCAATCCACGGTCATTCTGCGGTCAATTCGCGGTCGTTCCGTGGTTGTTCCGCGGCGCTCCGCGGTGACAAAGCATCTGCGGCGGGCGCGGCAACCGCGCGACCGCGTCGGAACACGCGTCGAATGCCACGGAGGCACTCGGCGTTCCGCATTCGCCACCTCGCGGTGACGTTGCCAGTCCGGATCCGCAGTGTTCCGCGGATCCGCGCAGCTCTGCCATAGTTCCACTTCCGCGCAGCTCCACCTCCGCGCAGCTTCACCTCCGCGCAGCTTCACCTCTGCGCAGCTTCACCTCCGCGGCCGTTCCGGAAAACATCGGCGCTGCTCGCCGCGGACCTGCGACCGCGGAGCTGCGGGTGCGGAACGTGTCGACCACGGACCCCAGCAGCCCGCCGCATTCCACACCGGCGCGACCGCGGTGACCGCGATCATTGACGGTGAACCGCGGTAAAACCGCGGTACTCCGTGGTCATCCGCGGTAATCCGCAGTGATCCGCGGTAATCCGCAGTGAGCTTCCGCGGTGAGGTTCACCGCGGAAGGGATCCACGGAGCCGTTCCGCGGAGAAGTTCCGCGGAGGGGCGGTTCCGTGAAGACACTCCACGGAGGACTTCCGTGGAGGGGAAAACAGGGGAGGAAACCAGTTGCCATGCCGAAGCAAACCTTCCCCAGCATGGCGGCCGATGCAGCTGTCGAGGGCAGCGTCGTCAGTGGTCAACGTCGACCACCGCCATCATCGCCACAGCAGCAGTAGTAGTCGCAACGGCAGCAGCAGCAGGAGCAGCGGCCGCCACTACAGCAACAGTAGCCACTGCAGCAACAGCAGTAGTAGCAGCGACAGCAGTAGCCGCCGCCACAACACCAGCAACCACTGCTCCAGCAGCAGCGCCCGTTGAGCCCGACTACATTGGCGTGCAAAGTGCGCTCACTGGCGGACCTACACACGGAGAGCCGCGATACCTTGACAAGGCAGGTGGCCGAACTACAAGACATGGTCAGGGGCTTGCTGCCCCAGCAGCAGCAGCATCGTCCGTCGACCGACCCGAGCACGGACCACCTTGCCCATGGCGGTAATGGTGATGAAGTTGCGGAGAACCTCTCCGACTCCGGCGAGGAGGGCGAGGAAGAGGTGCTCCGAGCGCGCCTCATCCGCCTGGAGGCGCGTCGCAGAGCGCGTGAGGCCAATGTAGCCCTCCAGGGCACCAACTCCAGCTCCAACGCTGACCCGAGCTCATCTCGCCGCCCACTGAGCTTTGAGGAGCTGGCTCTGTGGGCCCGCCTGGGTAAGGGTATTGCCTCCTCGATGCCTTGCCCCGTAGTGGCTTTGGCCGTTGCCCTACCGACGGTCAAGCCCCCCAAGTGGTTTGAGTCAGACCCGCCCGTCTTCCGGACTGGGAACGACTTCAAGTCCTGGGAGCCACGTTTTCGCATGTGGGCCATGAGCGAGGGAGTCCTCCCCTACTACCTCGCACCATATCAGGCATCTGACCCCGCTGAGACACACATGGCAGTCTGCGCAGCTTCCGGCCTGATGAAGGCCGTCCCGGACTTCACCAAGGACTTCAGTCGGTTCCTTGGCGATTATCTGACCGGCTCAGGAGCTAACCCTTGCGCGGCATGGGCACTGGCCGTCACTCTGTTTGAGGGTGCCACCTTGGCTTTGACATCCTAGCGCCTCGTCGACTGCAACTCCCTCTGCCAGACTGCTCAGGAGTCTGCAACCGACTACTGGCGCCGGGCGATCCAGTTGTACGAGGATCTTGGGGACGACGCTCTTGCGCAATACTCCGCCCTCCAGATCATCCTCTACGGCATCCACCCCGACTACGCGCGTGTCTTCAGGAACTTCGACCAGACGCTGCTTCGCGACATGGCGAGCGACGAGACCCTGCTACGCTGGGCCACTCTCCACTTTCTGGATGTGGCAGGCATGGACGCCGCGAACCGCGCTCGCCGCAGCACCGCTTCAGCTGCAGTTGCCGCTGCATTGCCCTCCCCTTCGTCTATAGCAACGGCGGCTCCAGCGCAGGGGAAGAAGGGTCGTAGAGCGCCGGGTGGTGGTTCCAGCGGCGGAACCAGCAGCGGCACCAGCACTGGCAATGTCAGCCGCCGCAGCAGCGGCGGGAGCAGCAGCAGCAGCGGCGGCGGCAGCAGCAGCAGCGACGGCAGCAGCAGCGGCTCTAGCAGCACGACGGGACGTCGCCTCGTGTGCTTCAACTACGGTGGTGACCATCGCTATCCCAACTGCACTCGCCTGACAGGACGCCCACTGGATTGGGCCAAGGTCACCCGTGGGCTGCAGCAGGCGCACGAGGCGCGCATGCGCCAGACGTCCGGTGCGACCGCCCGCTCGGCCGCCACTACCGCAGCCGTCCTAGAGGAGTCCGCCGCCACAGCAGGCTCCTCCGCCGATCCTCGCGACCAGGCACTCGCCGAGCGCGACAGGACGATCGCCGAGCTTCACCAGCTTCTCGCCCTGCGCTCATCTCAGGGAGGTGC
>SZWC01004407.1:2326-38259 GCA_023375785.1 Penium margaritaceum
AGAGAGAGAGAGAGAGAGAGAGAGAGAGAGAGAGAGCATGGTAGTGTCTGCCATTCCATGCACCTGCACCTATACTGTGTGACTAGTGCAGCGACCATGCCTCGTCATGGCTTGTACTCTGCACTACGGCATGTTTCAAAGTCACACACATGCATTGCATGTGTCTGTGTCTGTGTGAGCGACCAATGATGAGTGCTTTGGGCTATGCGGCTATGTGGACGACAATAGATTGCACTTCGCGATTTGATGTGGAGGCGAGGCTCCACACACGCGGACGAACCCCAACCCTGGAACAAATGACGCAGTTCTTATATGACAGGGAGTGACTGTGCAGTCTCAGGCGATCATTCAGCCGTGTTATTTGGGTCCCCAAGTGGATTGTACAAATATGAAACATTGAATGTGTCACCATCATTGTGGAAACTTCTTGACCGGGACTGTCCTGGGTTACTCTAGAACCATCCCTGTGAACGCTGATGCGTGAAAGCGATGATCCGTTTGGATGATTTTCCTCCTGAATTCTGAGCTTGGGGTTGAACGATCATGTGACTCCCATCATCAGTCGTCATCAAACCGTCCTCAGAATGGAGGAGAGAAAAGAATTGAGCCTTTACGCCCCCCACATGCCGCGACCGATCGTACACAGTGGGTCTTCATCTCTGTGGCTCCCATCATCAATCATCATTGAACCATTGGAGCAACGACACCCTTACTGCGTTTGCTTGCTGCTGGCCATGACCAAAATAGAGTCGCCGAGACTTGCTGCATCATCCACTCGAACTGGCAGCGCAGATTCCCCAGTGACATGAATCATCACTCTTCCAATCATGGATTCGACCATGGTCGAATTCATGGTCGGATCCATGAAGGACCATGGATCCATGGTCCATGGTTCTTCGTCCATGCCACACACCAGCGGAAACGAGTGTCTGGATGTTGGGACCGCAATGCGGACGATGATGTTATCCTTCACGCGTGTTGGGTGTGGCTGCCTTCAGTCCTCCGCCATTCAGAGGCTAGTCCTACACTGTGTGGGTCTGGAACGGCATCCATATGGTCCCCTACAAGGCCATGTCACTCCGCACGAGCTACGGTATGATTGCTAGAGTCACGTTTGCCACGCCAGAGATTTGTGGTCACTTGCACGTGTGTCTGTCTCATACCTACAGAAGATAGCAAGGGAGACGATCCGCAGACCACCAAGTTGGCCCTCTGAAAATGCATGTGCACACGTTGCTTGCGTTTCTCCGCCCTTCCACGGCATTCTCTCTTGGGAATCGAACCGTCACGACGTCATCGAGTCCAGGAACATGATGCATCTTGAGTCAGTCGCCTGTTGGGAACTCTCTTGCATATTTGTCCCTTTGCTCCGCACATTCACCTGCGTGTTGTTGAGCCTCGCCGTGAGGGGGATTACATGATTTTCTGTCGTGTGTACCTTTGTCCTGAGGGGGATTACACGATTTTCTGTCGTGTGTACCTTTGTCCTGAGGGGGATTACAGCACCCTGGGTGGTGCCTCATCTCTTTTCGCCAATGAGTCGCACAAACAGGAAACCAACCATTCTGTGGTTGAAACAGTCTGTGTCTGTGCATTTTCTTTCGTGTGCACCTGTGTCTCTAGCACCCACGGCACCAACGCCTGCTTAGTCCATGTCTGTGCTCGCTGTGTCTGTGGCATGTGCGCCTGTGTCGCCTTTTTCCTTCAGTACCTGTTCCTATGCCGCTTGTGTCCGCAGCACATTGCACATGACCCATGCCTGCCTGCATCTGCTTTGCTTAGGCCACCTTCACTTGCGAAGCGCTTGTGTCACCCGTCAGACTTGTGTCACCCGTCAGACTTGTGTCACCCGTCAGACTTGTGTCACCCGTCAGACTTGTGTCACCCGTCAGACTTGTGTCACCTGTCAGACTTGTGTCACCCATCAGACTTGGATCCACCTCATATTCATGTGAGCCTGGCGATACCCTCCTGCAACTGCCGCCAGGCTCAAAACAACCTCCTCAGGCCAACGCTGCCATCAGAGCCTGGACCGTGTGGTACCGAGACCCTTGGCCTCATCGTGAAAGCCTCGTTCGAGACCCATCCAGCCTGCCCTGGAGGGTCTGCCCTCTTCACTCGCGAGTTTGTTCCTACGTGTGTCGCCACCTCTTCACTCGTTGAGAGGTGAGCCCCCGTCTTGCTGTCGGGGCTCTTACCACGTGTGTTTCCTCTGCTATATTGCCTGACCGCAAGATCCAATGGGTCCCCAATTGAAACACTGGGATGTTGCCGTTCAGGAAGCTCTCGTGGCGCTTACTTTGCATGGTGTCCTCGAGCGCATGCCGCTCCAACCCGGCCGCACGGCTATCCAGGCCGTAGTGGGTCTTTTGCAATGAAATGAGCTGCAACGGCACAATCTAGCACTACAAATACCACTCAATGGTGAAAGTTCTAGCACTAGAAGGGACATTGTTTGTTGGTCGCCAACACGATACCCTCTTCATTTACCAGACAGCCTACGTTCTCACTATGTGGTGTGTCTAGAGCCCACGGCTCCCTACACACCCAAGTAAAATGGTGTGCCCAAAATTTGAAACTGCATTCTCACGGATGGTGTGTGCACCCTCCTCACTCAGTTTGGCCTCCAACATCTCTTCCCCATGACGCCATGTTTTACACGAATCCTGTGGTCCCCTCCGACGTTTAACACCTCCTTTGCAAGCTCGCACGGACGTCGACTGGTACGTGACATGGAAACATCGCTTGTTTCTGGATTCTTGATGAGTTGCACGTAGGGAAACTTTCCCCTCACGGAAAGAGGTGAATTCTGGGAGGCAAGCCGCCTTTGGTTATGTTGAACCATGCGACACAATGTTATTTCAGTGCATGTGTTTGTGTGACCTCGACCATCCAGCATTGAGTACCTTGCTTGTCCCCCTCTGTCATCCCCAGGATATTTTGCAACCTGTGTCATCCTACGATTGGTGCAGTGCTCTTCAACAGGCTTCTGTTTCAACACCGCCCTTGGATTTGTCTATGTCTGAATCCACTTCCCAATCCATTCCTGCAAGTGCATCTGAATCACTGAATCCTGCTTTTGAGTCTCAATCTTTTTTCCTTACCCTCATCCAAATCAGAGCATCATATTTCTGCGTCAGCGTCAGATTCTCTGTCTACATCTTCCTACTCTCTTGCGCAAACTCTCTCGACTCCAGCGCTTGCATCAGCAGCTGAATCACCGAAACCTGTGCTCCACCCTTCATCACTTTACATGTGTGCCCTTGGCGGGAGAGATCATCCACTCGATACACAGTTGTCATTGTATGGGTCATTACCAGTAACCTCGGAAGTGTAATTTCACCCTGCAGCTACTATAGGCCTTGATTTCCTTGGCCTTGCAATTGGCATGGTTTAGCCCAACACCTTGTTTGGATAGTCATCGATCGCTGAGAAATTCCATCGAGCATTGGCGTCAGGACAGGCCTCCTATAATTTTCTCGCCTGCAGCAGAGCATCAGTAGAACTTGATCCTAACCCTACTCGACATGCGTGCACAGTAATCGATGTTGAGTGATGAAAATGGTCCATGCATGAGGATTGTGATGCCCTGAAGGAGAATGATGTCCATTACATTTTTTATTTGGCGCCTGGCGGTAAATTCATTGTGGTATGCTAGGTGTATCGTGGAAGATTCAAGCCAGAGGTTAAAAGGCACAAGGCATGCTCAAATGTCAAGGGTTCTCCAAAAAATTTGGAGTTGGTGTTTGGAGAAACTTTCCCTGGTCAGTTGATGTGCACACACTCCTCAAAATGGTGGCGCACCATGATTGGGAGCTGCACCAGCTGTATATAAAAAGTTTTTTTTCATGGAAATTTTGAAGAGGAGATCTACATGGTTCTTGTCACTGGCTTCACTGAATGCATAGACTGATTCAGTTTCTTTGGAAGGTTGTGTACGCAAAGTAGTAGTCACCCTGCTGTTGGAACATGGAGATAGCCTCTACCTCCACCTGGAGAAAGGGGGAGGGGGGGGGGGGGGGTACTTCTATCAGAAAATCCATCCACTCCTTTTGACACTGCACTCTGTACCCTTTGCTACTTCTTGTGTCTACATTGATGAAACCGATCATTGCATCTTGCAGTGTACAGCGTGCGAAGCAAGTCAGAATCTGCTCTAGTCCACCCAAGAGATGAAGGACCTTGAGCCTGTAAAGGTTTTTCTGGGCATGGAGCTTGAGCGGGATGGGCAGCGCCACCTGCACCATGTCCATCACACTATGATTATGTGCAGTCTGGGGCAGAGACCTGCGCCTCATCTTTCAGTCGCACTGCCTGCATACCCATGATGCCGGCAGGCTAAAGTCTGCTCAAGCATGGGAGAGCAGTAGATGTTACAAAATGCATTTGCATGTTTGGGCCGCTTGTGACCGTGTCGGCCATGACTCATGCTGATGTAGAGATCAACATGAAATTTTTTACTGGGATTTCACAGATTCACATACCGTACTGCCGCCTTAATTCAGCTAGTCATTTGCAAAGGAATTTTTTTTTGGTTTATTTCAAACAAACACCCGGGGCCGAATTTTGGCACACTGGCTACAAGGCCTCACGGAATCATGGGTCTAGTAAATTCAGAAAATTCCAGGATTCTAGGTCAATCGTGCATGCTAACGACCAAAATCAAGCGATCAGGGTACATTTTGCTGGCCTCTCATTTCTTGAGAGCTTCGTGCGAGCATGAATTCAGCCCGCTTATTTTCAGAACTCGTATCGGAAGGAATTCATGCACACTGGCTACAAAGGGGGAACCTAATTGTGCAACAGGGTCGAGCCCAAGTGTAAATAATTTTTATCCAAATTTTTCCGGCTGTATGGGTATGTCATGTTGAGTCAACACTCCATTTCATCCAGTACATGATTCCTGCCATCATGGTGGGACATTATTATCATGCAAATCCCTCAATGCTGACAGATGGCTTCAACATCGATGACTGTGTGCACAGCAATGATACACAGAGCCACACACACCGTATCTTTATCATCAGTGGGACAAAGTTTTTGTACAAGAGGGGAAAACAGGGTTGTGTGGGATGCAGGTCCAGCAAGACTGGGTACATTGTACTCGGCACCGGTATGTGTGAGAGAATTTGGTTACCTCGCCTATTCCAGAAGCTATTTATTCCCTTTCTCTACATCATGCTCATGTGTGATAACAAAGTTACCAAATCTATCACCGTGCATGACAACATGCATCACTCATTCACCAAACACATGAATGTTGAGCATCCACTTGGCTTTTAAGCATGGATTTTCAGATCACCCTAGGTCATTTGGGCTGATACCCAAAAGAAGAAAGCCAAACTCCTAACTAACACACTCGACAGTGACAGTTCAAAGGTGGTTGTCTTTTTGGTTTGCTTACTTTTGTTGCATGATGTTCCTGAATCAGTTGTTACAATTAACTGTTTTCCCCCCTTTTCCAGTGCTCTCTCATAGGTTTTTCTACTTTGTCTCCTAACCATGCATATGCAGCATGTAGCGTCCTTGGGTCGTAGTGATTTTTTGTTTTAAAATTCATTTCCAGCACAGTGTGACCTCTGGACTGATTCCACTCTCTTATTGGAAATGAGGGCCTGTAGGTATCCTGGCAATGTCATCATTAGGTATTCACAAAACGGTTTGATTAAAAAGGGCTGCTGTGGGAATGGACTGTCTGCAAGAGGGGGGAGCCATGATAACGGCCATGACACACGCAACTTACTAACGGGTAGCTCCACCATGATTGATTCATTCTTCATTCTGACCATCCCCTGATTGGGTGTAAATAAAGGTGTGCTTCTGACTCAGCTGTCAAGATAAGGGGCTGAGGAAGAAAATAAGGGGTGTGGAGTCATGAGGTGGGCATCGGTGGAGTTGGCTCTGCAGTGTGTTGGAGGTGAGATGTTGGGTTATCTTCTTCCATTGACTCTTCTATTCTTGGTTTCCTAGTCCTGTCCTTTGTGTTAATCTCTCACTGTATACATTCCTTCTTGTGGTTTGGTCGTGAGTACGCAGGGCATGCTGGTTCAGGGAGTGCAGGTGACGCACCGTGACGGCATGTGATCTTCACATGAGTGGTCACTGCCATCCCCCTCGCATGGCCCATCTCCTTCTCGGCAGAGCTCGATGGCATCCCCTCTGTTTAGCATTCCATGCCAAACCTATTTGTAGCTCTCACCTAGAAGTGACCTAGTTTAGGTCTTGTACTGTTAAACCTACTTGTGACCTGGAACCTGGCTGTAGACAGGGAAATATTGGATCACTTTCATAGTCACATAGGTTAGGTCACCTCTGGGTAGGGCTAATGGGTGGAGCTCGACTAACGAGCTTCCACCCGTAACAGCTATGTGATCTGTTACTAGCTAATTTCAGCCATGTCTATCTACTAATCCGAGGTTTTCTCACCCAATACTCAACCGTTTTTCATACCAAAACTTGCATTGGAACCGTAGAAAGCTCCATTGAAACTCGATTTGATAATCAAGTTTCAATGGCAAAAGGTGGCGGCTGAATTTGGCTCCAGAGGGAAAAAGGGGGCGTCCGAGTTGCATGCATAAGTACATCCGCACCGTATCATGTGCCACTTGTGGCACAAGACACGGTGTTGTGGTGCTCTGCCTGTGAGGATGAGCTTAGGGACATCCAAGAGCATGGTATCTAAAAGCTTGTCAACCTTCCACCTAGGCAGAAGGTCGTACAGGCCAAGTGGATCTTTGCGAGAAGGTATATCTTGATGGCTTACTAGAGTGGTAGAATGCTTCCTTGAAAACTAAGGGATTCTCACCGGTTGAGGGTGTTAATCTCACCAACACCTTTGTACGCATTGGTCATAGCTCGTATTATGTCCAGCGTCGTTGCTCAACACGACTCAGTGCTACACCAGATGGATGTGAACAATGTGTTCCTCCATAGCACTCTATAGGAGGATATCTACAAGGTCTGGCATTTTTGCAAAGCCTTGTATGGCCTCAAACAGCCATCCCGGTGCTGGAAAAATGAGATCACTGGCATGCTAACTCGAACCGACTACACATGAAGTGATGTCGATCCTTCCCTCTTAGTTTTACGGGTAGCTTAGCACTTGACTACGATCCAGGTCTAAATCAATGACCTCTCGATCGCGTAATCTTCAATGGAAGCCGTAAAGGTGGTCTTGTGGGCTACCTACAGGATGAATGACCTTGGTCTTGGAGCTATATTCCGCAGGATAGCGATCGTGCATGATCACCAACGGCAGACACTCCTCCTGCAATCACGCTGCGCCCACATTGTTTGCGAGTGGTTTTCTCACCTCCTTGATATTGTTCTCAGAGTCTCTACACCCATCACTCCAGGCGTGCAGGATGCCTTGAAGGACGATAATACATCACAGCTGGAGGTAAGGCTGCACACGGATCCTAAGATCCGTGGGATCTATCCACAAATCTGGATCAAGATCCGGATCCCCGGATCCAGATCCAGGTTCCTGGATCCTTTTTATATCTCCGGATCCGGAACCGGATCCTTGGTGGAGAGAGGGGAGGAGGGGGAATCGAAAAACACGAGAGTTCTTGCTCATGTCCGCTCGTGTATCTTGAAATCCAGAGTTTCAAATTCAAACTGTCAACATTTGCGCTTCGGATGTGACCAAGGCAACGTTCAGTTTCCACGTCGATCAGACCCGTCAAACCTGTCATGCGAAAAATAGCAGTCTAGCCCACTGGCAGGTGTGATACAGTTGTTCAGGTGTCGAGCCTCGTGTTCGTACAGGATTGGTGCTGACTCACTGTCAGGCATAAGTATGGCATAAACTGTAGCCTTTTGAATCGTATGACATGGCGTCAGTGGCCGGCAGACACTGGCGCGCTCTTTTCCGTGCCAACGGTCAATAGATTAAGCAGTCACATGACATTTGAACTGCCAAACTTTCTTTCGATTATCCAAACTTCAAGTTATCACACATACAGGTGAACCACAAATGGGCCATGCGGATATGGAAAACGTGTACACCACATCAGCATTCACTCCTGTGCACTGTGCGCGGGCCATCCACGACAGTGCGAGGGGAGGCTCCTGCGTTGGCACTAAAAATACGAGAGGCTGTAGTGTTGACCCGGGGCTCCGGGGTGACCCTGTCACCGCGGCATCGGTACTGCGGCCCACATCGATGCCTCACCGATGTGCGGTGGTTGGGTTCAAAAGCGTGCACACGCAAGCAGGCCTCAGCCGCCGGCTGTGATTGGTCTCTTGCGGACCAATCAGGGATAGCGGTCAAGACAACCCTGACAAAGTTCGTGGCCCATGGCTGATTCATTGCATGCCACCTGTTGACTGTACAATTGAATGTTTGAAAGCAGGCTGAATGCATTGTATGAAAGGTTTGCATGTTTTCAGGTTTGCAGGTTTGCAGGTTTGCATGTGTGTTTTATTTGCTTGAATACATACATATGCCTGTTGACGAGTGCAAAATGAACCTCAGTCATTTACCATTTACGTTTGTGAGGTCAACCGTGGTCTTCCGTCGATTGACGATTGATGGGCTCGTCGGGGAACTGCTTTTTGACCGAGTTTTGCACGATCTGTCGGTTTTGGACGTCAACTTTAAAATACAGGTGCTGGATATTGGACAGGACACGACTCCGGATATTGGGCCGCTCCGACCAATCGCCGGTCCCTTTTTTTTCTTTTCTTTTCCTTCTTTCTTTTTCTTCTTTTTCTTTTCTTTTATTTTCTTTTCTTTTCTTCCCCTTGTGGCTTGGACAGCCTTAGAGGTGAGGGAACCTATGCTGCACCCTTGAAGACCCAAAGGGTCATTCTCTGGCAAGGGCTTTCAGTCAAAGACTGTGCCCTATGCAACTTATGTTGCACCAGTTTAGGTACCCACGAAACCCTCGTTTCATGGGTTATGTGGGAGTCTCACCCACTAACCCTCACCCCTAAGAGTATCTTTACCACGGTTCGTAACCCTGTGGTTGGAGGTTCAATGGCAGGTTTTAACCTATCCACTGAAATACTCGGCCCCCCGATGTGTTAGAATTGCTGCACCAAAGATGCTTCAAGCTGGGGTGTAAAACAAGGTGAGGTGTGGATAACTTTTTTATCTATGTTACAAATTGTGGAGGGGGGTGAAAGTTGTTGGAGCATGTCTTCTGCTGGTTTGTTATTTAGACTTTTGTAGAGTCGGGTGAGGTGGAGATTGAGGTGTTCAGCGAAGATTTTGGTGATGTTGAGGCATAGTAGTGCTGTGGGGTTACGTAGTGGTAATCTTTGCTTCATGGAAAGTTGACACCTGTATGTCCAAATTTCATGAAAGGTAATTGCTTGTAGGAGTTGCCACCATTTAAATTTCTGGTGAGGATGTTGGAAGAGGAAGGTTGTGGTAGTGTTTTCTCGACACATTATGAGGAAGCTTTGTTTCAGTTTATGTAGGACATGTTGGAGTTTTGGGCATTGTTCAAAGGCATGTTTGATGTCTTCACTTTGTAATCCACACAAAGGGCAGATGTCTTCAAAAGGGTGGGGGAAGAAGCGAAGTCTGTACCGTACTCGGATGCTACGGATAAGGATTTTTAAAAGGGTATCTTTGGGTTTTTCTGGTATGATGTTCGAGTGAAGTATGTCTTGTAGGGCTTTGTCATTTGGTTCCGGGTATCCTTCCTTAGCCCACTTTTCCTGGTATGTGACAGGTTTGATGTATTGTTCGAGGAGGACGTGATATATTTCCATGATTTTGGGAGTTTTTTTGAGATCGATACGCCATGCTGGGATAGAGAAATTATTGCAGTGTCCGAGGAATTTATTGTCTCTGGTGTGTACCGGTGTCCAAATGCTTAAGTCGTGGATTGGAGTGGCCGGAAAATCAGTGGATTCTATGTTTAGATCCGGTGTGACCGTGAAAGTGGTGGCGGTAAAACCATCTTCGGTGGGTTGGAGCTTGTAAATGAAGGCTGGTGGTTTGTTCGTGTGCGACGAAATGCACCAATATTCATGGTTAGAGGAAAGGTCCTTCTGTTTCTGGAGAAAAAAGTCGACCCACTGTTGTGGAACTGCACGTTTGACTTTGTCGATGACATTTTTTTCTTGAGGTGTTTTTCCATTGGGGAAAAGAGAAAGTTGTTGGTGAAAAATATGTTTTAGTTGGTATTCCCTTTCAAGAAGAAAGTGCTCTCTTTTGTCCAGTCCAAAAGGCTTGCCGTTTGGTTTCAGAATGAAGCGGTTGAAAGCGACGTATTCTTGGAGCAGTTCTTGTCTAAGCAGGTATGGAGGTAGAATTTTTGGTTTGGACGCTAGAAAATGGGTTAGGATCCCTGTCCATCTTGGGTTGCGGTGCCCCTTGAACTTAAGGATATCTGGATGGGAGAGAAAAAAAGTGGCCCTTTTTGAAGAAACTTTGAGTTGTGCAGGCGACGTTTTTCCAGGCTTCTTGTGTAGCAGAGAGGAAATTATAGGCTCTTAGTGCTTGTTGGGCTTGAACTAGAGTAGTTGGCCATAGAACACCCAAACCTCCTTTGTTGGGAGGAGTAATTGCGAGGTTCTTGTTGATGAAGCGAAGTTTACCATCTTGTTTAGAGGCGGAGAGTAGGTTTAGAATCGTGGTTTGGATCTTTTTTAAGACATCTGTAGAAGGGAGGCAAAGGTCTGAGTGACAAAGGAGTTTAGGGATGAGGTAGTTGTTGATGATTATGATTAGAGTTGACAGGGTAAAGTGGAAGTTACGCCACGCTATGGCGGATTCGTTGATATTTTTGGTTATTTTTGACCACATGCTCGATTTTGGCTTGTGATGGTCAAGGTTAATACCCAGGGCACGTTGCGGCAATACAGATGTTTGGTAACAATTTGAGGAAGGGACTTCCACATGTGTTCCAGCAGGGAAGAGGATAGTTTTGCCTTTGTTTGCTTTGAGTCCAGTCAAATCTTTGCTAAGGTCCAGAATCTGTGTGGCGTTTTTCTAGGTTAGATTGGTCCGTAACGAAGATTGTGGTATCATCTGCGTATGCACCGAAACTAGGGCAGTATGTTGAGCAAGGGATGGTTTTGTCGATCATGTGCGCATAGTAATGGTTCAGAGGTTCCATAGCAATAATGAAAAGTAATGGGGCGATGGGGCATCATTGTCGTACACCGGTTTCCGTGGTGATTTGTGGTGTGGGATTTCCGTTGAGTAGGAAGCTTGTTCTTGTGTTATGTAGAGTTTCTTGGATCCACTTGATGTATAATGGGAGGAGGCCCATGTGTTGCATGGTGTGATACAGATGTGGGCAAAGGAGGGTATCGTATGTTTTTTCAAAGTCTGCTAGGAGGAAGGTTAGGTTTGTTTTGGTGTGACTTGCCCAATGTTGCATATCAAGGATGCATGAGAGGGTATCCTTGATGTTCCTTCCTGCAACAAAACCAGTTTGTTCTGGGCTAATGATGTACGGTAGGATGTCGTGAAGTCTGTTTGCTAGTACTTTGGCGAGGATTTTTTAGGCTGTCAGATGATGACGCAGGCACCACTGTCAACGCCGACGGTTCAATTTTGCGCAAATATTGAGAGCCCACGGACGTGACATCGAGGGGCAAAGGTCACCATACAGAAGACACAAACCCCCTCCTCCCACCCACTACGTCCGAAGTTCCGGGGTGGCCGTTGTAGGGGGGTATCACATCAATGTTCCGCGGTGGAAATCGATGTTCCGCGGTTCAGGATGGCCAGGTCAACACTGAGAGGCTGCGAGGGCCGACACTGACCACAGGGTCTCCGCCCTGCGGCGCGGAGACCCTGTGGCAGATGATTGATATTAATGACAGACGACAAGAAGTCAGCCAACGTGCGGTCAGCGCTAGATTTTGTGAATAGGACGTTCTCTCTTCCCAAATTTTTAGATAGTGCTCTGTTTTGTCAGAAGCCGGTTTCGTTAGATAACTGTTTCGTTGGAAGCCTGTTTCGCTCAATACCTGTTTCGTTGGATACCTCTTTCATTGGATACCTCTTTCGTTACATACCGGTTTCGTTACATTCCTGTTTCATTGGATACCTGTTTCGTTACATTCCTGTTTCGTTACATACCTGTTTCGTTGGATACCTGTTTCGTTGGATACCTGTTTCGTTACATACCTGTTTCGTTGGATACCTCTTTCGTTACATACCCGTTTCATTGGATACCTTTTTCATTACATACCCGTTTCGTTACATACCTATTTCGTGTGGTACCTGTTTCGTTACATTCCTGTTTCGTTACATTCGACTTTTGTTACATACCTGTTTTGGTACATACCTGTTTTGTCAAACACCTGTATTATCAAATACCTAAATCGTTACCCACGCAGTGAACGCGTACGCCCCCCGCAAAAAAATTCTGTGCTCACAAATGGATCGTCAGAATTGAGAGGCGTAAAATGCGGCGCGTACAGGTAGTCGTCCTCTACTGCCAGGTGTGATAATCCGGGTGAAACACCCACCGGAGCTCCCGAGAGGTGCGTCTGGAGCTGTGAGCGCAGGCGTGCACGCAGTGAACGCGTACACCCCCCGCAATAAAATTCCGTGCTCACAAATGGATCGTCAGAATTGAGAGGCGTAAAATGCGGCGCGTACAGGTAGTCGTCCTCTACTGCCAGGTGTGATAATCCGGGTGAAACACCCACCGGAGCTCCCGAGAGGTGCGTCTGGAGCTGTGAGCGCAGGCGTGCACGCAGTGAACGCGTACACCCCCCGCAATAAAATTCCGTGCTCACAAATGGATCGTCCGAATTGAGAGGCGTAAAATGCGGCGTGTACAGGTAGTCGTCCTCTACTGCCAGGTGCGATAATCCAGGTAAAACACCCACCGTAGCTCCCGAGAGGTGCGTCGGGAGCTGTGAGCGCAGGCGCGCATGCAGTGAACGCGTACGCCCCCCGCAACAAAATTCCGTGCTCACAAATGGATTGTCAGAATTGAGAGGCGTAAAATGCGGCGCGTACAGGTAGACGTCCTCTACTGCCAGGTGCAATAATCCGGGTGAAACACTCACCAGAGCTCCCGAGAGGTGCGTCGGGAGCTGTGAGCACACGCGCGCACGCAGTGAACGCGTACGCCTCCCGCAACAAAATTCCGTGCTCACAAATGGATCGTCAGAATTGAGAGGCGTAAAATGCGGCGCGTACAGGTAGTCGTCCTCTACTGCCAGGTGTGATAATCCGAGTGAAACACCCACCGGAGCTCCCGAGAGGTGCGTCGGGAGCTGTGAGCACAGGCGCGCACGCAGTGAACGCGTATGCCCCCCACAACAAAATTCCGTGCTCACAAATGGATCATCAGAGTTGAGAGGCGTAAAATGCGGCGCGTACAGGTAGTTGTCCTCTACTGCCAGGTGCGATAATCCGGGTGAAACACCCACCGGAGATCCCGAGAGGTGCGTCGGGAGCTGTGAGCGCACGCACGCACGCAGTGAACGCGTATTCCCCCCGCAACAAAATTCCGTGCTCACAAATGGATCGTCAGAATTGAGAGGCGTAAAATGCGTCGCGTACAGGTACTTGTCCTCTACTGCCAGGTACGATAATCCGGGTGAAACACCCACCGGAGCTCCCGAGAGGTGCGTCGGGAGCTGTGAGCGCAGGCGCGCACACAGTGAACGCGTACGCCCCCCGCAACAAAATTCCGTGGTCACAAATGGATCGTCAGAATTGAGAGGCGTAAAATGCAGCACGTACAGGTAGTTTTCCTCTACTGCCAGGTGTGATAATCCAGGTGAAACACCCACCGGAGCTCCCGAGAGGTGCGTCGGGAGCTGTGAGCGCAGGCGCGCACCCAGTGAACGCGTACGCCCCCCGCAACAAAATTCCGTGCTCACAAATGGATCGTCAGAATTGAGAGGCGTAAAATGCGGCGCGTACAAGTAGTCGTCCTCTACAGCCAGGTGTGATAATCGGGGTGAAACACCCACCGGAGCTCCCGAGAGGTGCGTCGGGAGCTGTGAGCGCAGGCGCGCACGCAGTGAACGCGTACGCCCCCCGCAACAAAATTTTGTGCTCACAAATGGATCGTCAGAATTGAGAGGCGTAAAATGCGGCGCGTACAGGTAGTCGTCCTCTACTGCCAGGTGTGATAATCCGGGTGAAACACCCACCGGAGCTCCCGAGAGGTGCGTCGGGAGCTGTGAGCGCAGGCGCGCACGCAGTGAACGCGTACGCCCCCCGCAACAAAATTTTGTGCTCACAAATGGATCGTCAGAATTGAGAGGCGTAAAATGCGGCGCGTACAGGTAGTCGTCCTCTACTGCCAGGTGTGATAATCCGGGTGAAACACCCACCGGAGCTCCCGAGAGGTGCGTCGGGAGCTGTGAGCGCAGGCGCGCACGCAGTGAACGCGTACGCCTCCCGCAACAAAATTCCGTGCTCACAAATTGATCGTCAGAATTGAGAGGCATAAAATGCGGCGCGTACAGGTAGTTGTCCTCTACTGCCAGGTGCGATAATCCGGGTGAAACACCCACCGGAGCTCCCGAGAGGTACGTCGGGAGAGATACTGGCTTTGTTAGTTCAAAACCGGTATATCCCTTCCGTCGCAGAATGCCGGAATCGTCGATATCCGAGACCGGTATATCCCTTTCGTCGCAGAATGCCGGTATCGTTGACATCTGGCACCGGTATACGGATTTCGGTCAAGTCACGGATCGGGTGTGCGTTTTGTAACCTGATCCAAAAGCTTCTAATTTCTTTGTATTGCACGTAGTTACAAATTCTCGGGCGTAACAAGAACAGTGTATTCCTCTCGTCACCATGTACAAAACGTGCTACTCCTCTCGTCATGCACGCATCTATGCATTTCGGTCGAGCCAAGGATTGGTTGTGCGTTTCGTGACGAGATCCGAAAGCGGATACTTTCTTTGTAATGCGCGTATTTACAAATGTCGGGCGTACCAAGGAGCGTGTATTCCTCTCGTCACCATGTACAAAACAGGCTACTCTCTTCGTCATTCGCGCAACTACGCATTTCGGCCTGTACAGGATCGGATGTGTGTCCAGTAACCACATCCGAAACAGGCTACTCACTTTGAAATGCGTGCATTTCCGCACTTCGGGCGTAACATGGAGCGGGTATTTCTTGCGTGAGCATGTACAAAGCAGGCTACTCTTTTTGTCATGCGCGCAAACCTGCTTTGCATGCGTACCGAGAGGCGGGTATGTGTCTCGTCACTATGTGCGAAACATGTTACTCTCTTCGTAATGCAAGAATTTCCGCCTTTCGGCTGCACAAAGGGGGGAAGCGTCCGCGGCCTGTGTCCATGGAGTATTATAGCACACGTTGGCTGTAGTTCTAGGGTTTGCACTCGCGTGCCCACACAATCACTAGGTGATTGTTGTTAGGGGGCATCTCTGCAAGCACGATTGTCGACCTGTTGGAGACGCCGGTGGCAGAGCATGACCTAGCAGCGCGCAGTCTCTCCAGCGTGATTCCCCCTCCCGCAACTGCAGCGTGCATTCTCTCCAGCGTGAGCTCCAGCGTGCGGACGCACGCGACCAGCAGGACGTCGCCACCCCTTAGTGCCCCGACGCTGTCGTGACAGCTGCTACCGGTGCAAGAACTGTACGTTGCTACCTCTCGGGGTGGGCGGGAGGGTGGGCAGGTTGGGAGAGGGTGGGCTGGTGGGTAGGTGGGAGGGCAGGTGGTGATCTATGTCGGTTGCTTTTTTAGGGTCAACTTGTTCCACGTTGATGAAAGCGGTTGTGGTCGGTTTGGGTGGAAACATAGGTAGAAGTGTTACTAATGGAAAACGTATTCACACTTGCAGTATGGCGTCGCACTCCACAATGCGTGGGCGGATGGACGGGCCAGCACCCCCCAATGCCCATGCTCCTGACTCTGATGATGCCGATGGCCGTGTTTCTTCCGACCCTGCACGGTCTGTTGCCGGAGCACCTGCTGCTACCGGGACACCTGCTGCTAGTGGCGCTCCTGATGGTACCGGGGTGCATGCACCTCCCCAGCCCATCTACTCTTGCAGCTGCTCTTGCTGTTGCTTCGGTTGCTGCATGGCCTCAGGCGATGCCTGTGAGCTGGATACTGCCGCTTCCACACCCCCTGTCGTTCCCGCTGCTCCTGCTGCTTCCGCTCCCCCCCCCCGCTTCCGCTCCCCCTACAGCCGCCGCAGCCCCTGCCGCTTCCGCTCCCCCTGCCGCTTCCGCTCCTCCTGCCCCTACCGCCCCCCCTGCGGCTCCCGCTCTTTCTGCCACTTCCATTCCCCCTGCCGCTTCCGCTCCCCCTGCCGCTTCCGCTCCTCCTGCCCCTACCGCCCCCCCTGCGGCTCCCGCTCTTTCTGCCACTTCCATTCCCCCTGCCGCTTCCACACCCCCTGTCGTTCCCGCTGCTCCTGCTGCTTCCGCTCCCCCCCCCCGCTTCCGCTCCCCCTACAGCCGCCGCAGCCCCTGCCGCTTCCGCTCCCCCTGCCGCTTCCGCTCCTCCTGCCCCTACCGCCCCCCCTGCGGCTCCCGCTCTTTCTGCCACTTCCATTCCCCCTGCCGCTTCCGCTCCCCCTGCCGCTTCCGTTCCGCGAGCAGCTTCCGCTACCCCTGCGCCTGCTACAAGTGATGCGCGTGCAATCTTTCGTGTACCAGTACCTCGTACCCGTGTTCCTCCTCGCCGTGGCAATATCGTCCCTCCGTGGCTGCGTCATGGAGGTCGCATCTCTCATGCGCGTGGTGTCTCTCATGCACCTGCGCACTCTGACGCGGCCTTCTTTGCTCCCATAGCTCCGCTTGCAGCTGCATCTGCCGCCGCCACTGCCACCCCTGCCGCTCCCCCCGCTCATGCTGCTCCAGTCCCATGTGCTCGTGCCGTTCCAGGGGTTGCTGCTCCAGCCTCTTCTGCCCATGCTGCTCGTGTTGACCAAAATTCTCATGCCCTTGCCTCGCAGGCTGTGATCCTCGCTCTGGCCACTGTCCCTTCATCCGCTCCTGCTGCTCCGTCAGCTGCTGATCCGGCCGCTCATGCTGCTGCAGCTCCTCCTGCTGCTCCGTCAGCTGCTGATCCTGCTGCTCCTGTAGCTGATGCTCCTAGGCGTCCCAAGATAAAGTGTAGAAAGAGGAGGGGTTGGGTGTTCGGAGAGTACAACCTGTACCCTGTCGGACATGACCTCTCCATTTCTCGCAGCATGCGATTTAAGACCGTGACTTGAGATGAAAGCGATGTCGAACAGGTCTATGTTAGGCTGCGTCTTTTTCCAGGAGAGGTGGCTTTCGTTGACTCTGACCACGATGAGAGTTTATCCATGTTCGTAGATTTTCAACTGTCAATGTTTGAAGAATTCCTGGTGAACCAATTCACGATGGATCCATGATGTCGTAAGAATCCTTGTAGACATTTACCGATGTGTGAGCAGTGCAAGATGAGTGAAACACTAAAATAAATTTCGTTGCAGGTTTGATTGACAACAGAGGTGACCGTCCAAAGGACGACCATGCGGCTGGCTTTGCCCCTGGACCTAGCCCCGCTCCAGTCAGACGGAGTCGCCTTATTGGCGGGTGGCTTGAAGAAAGTGATGACGAGGATGAGGAGGATCTCATAGAAATATTACAGGAGAACGAGGTTACGCCGAGGAAGATTGAAGCACGTTCTAAGCGGCGATGTCGGAAACCGTACAAGTATGCCTATGTTACTATGAACAAGAAATGGACATGTTGGACGAAGGTGTATAGGGGGAAAACAGAGGAAGAAGCTGAAATGAAGTGGGTTAAGAACAGAGATGAGGATGATTAAACTTCAGGGAAAGAATATCCTGATGATTAGATGTGGATGTCAAGTTCCAAAATTTATTGTGCGCTCTCTTTACGTTTGATGTTCGAGCAAAACAGATGCCTCGTCCGCCGCGTGTTAGGAGGCGTTTGCCTCCGGGTCAACGTCAAAGCCGTCAGCGACGCTCAACGGTGCGTCCGAGACCACCAGAGGTGCATACTGGCCCTGTGAGATGGCCAGCAGATTTAGTACTTCTCCGACAACACAAAGATGAGTTGAACGTGTTGTGCCACATTTGCAAGCATACCGGAAGAGGAATGAAGCCAAAAGATCTCGTTGCCCTGCTTGACTCAAATCCTGCTCACTTCCCTCCCCAAGTTGGAAAAAAGGACATTGCACCCATGATACACCTGAAGTCTCTAAGCGAGTCGGTAATGGTGGAATTTGGATATGTCCAAGGAAAGAGTGTGGAGGTCGGCATTCTACAGTTTCAAGAACAGGAGATGGTCCTACGCGTTTTGCCAACGCAGCCGGTCATCGCAGATTCTATTGTCGAAGGTGATTTAATGATAATTTCCATGCATTTGCTCGTCGGTCGTCTTTCTTTAGACATGTAAGGATCCTCATGACATGTTTTTACTTATGCCTGTTCAGATGTGTGGTCCTCCGTTTGAAGGTGTCCGACTTCGAAGAACTTTTCTTCTACGATGAATCCACAAGGACGTGGCAGCAAGACCCTGCCAAGAACATCTGTCCTCACTGCAGACCGAACGTGGACGAGCCATATCAGTGTTGTAAACGCGCCCCGGCAGTGCCTGTCACTGCTCCCATTGATCCGCCCCTGTCGCCAGATTTGCCACCTCCAATGCCTGCAAACATTGAGACGTTTCATGCTTGGGCCCGTGCTTTCATTGATTTGAATACCATACCCGTGGTATCCCCAGAACGTGCAGATGCAAGGAGCGGAGCAGCAGCAGCTCCAGCGGCAGCAGCATCAGCAGCAACAGGCACAGCCGCCGCAGCAGCAGGTGCAGCCGCAGCCTGCAGCTCAGCCGCAGTTGCAGCAGGCGGCTCAGCCGCAGCCACAGCAGCCGGCCCTGCCGGTGCAGCAGCAGCCGGCTCAGCCGCAGCAGCAGCAGCCGGCTCGGCCGCAGCAGCAGCAGCCGGCTCGGCCGCAGCTGCAGCAGGAGGAACAGCTGCAGCAGCGTGAGCAGGAGGCGCAGGAGGAGTTTCAGGATGCCATGAGGGACCCAGAGTTCAGGGTGGCGGTGGCGAATATGGCATTCAAGGGGATGATGGACACCATGATTCACAATCTGAAGAATTCAACGCTGAAACAGGATCACCGCGGCATCAAAGTGTCCCTCCCGGAAGACGGGCCTCTGTTGGCTTTGATTTACCAAGAGAGTCTTCGCGGGTTCTTCCGCTGGTAAGTGGAAACGGCGCGTGTAAAAGATGGTTGACTTTGTCCATTCATGTGTATATGCAAATGAATCATCGTCAAATGTTTGCGTCTCTGCAGAGACGGCCTGGACCTCGACCGACAATGTTCCTTGGCAAGCCACATTACATCTTTGAGGAAACACACCTGAAGATGAAACGAAGAGTGGCACAGTATTAATCAGCTGAAGTCTCTGATGACGATCCATTTCAGTGTTTCAAGCTGCAGTTGGAAGATCCTCATGCCACAGATTTTGTTACATGGGTGTCCCCCTCTGTGGCCGTTCTGCCTGACTTTGATCATGATAGGAAGACGGTGTTGATTCCTTCACTGCCAGTGCCTAGCCCACCTGGCCAGTTTGGAACTCCTGTTCATTGTTGGCAGGAATGGACAGGTGGTGCCGCATGTAGTTGCAAGTATGCAGCTTCTGGAGAAGTGTGTGTGCACATGCAGTGGGCTGAGAGAGAGTTGACAAGACCTTTAACATTGTTGGAACTTGAAGCTCTGCCTGCATATCCTGTTTGCGTATCCCAGAACGATAACCCATGTTTTTCCATCTTGGACACCTCTGCGTCCCGGCCGGGGACCCGGGTGTTGGGCTGGGCTTTGATGGAAGGGGATGTTCGAGATGAATTTCGGTGTAGCTATGACATGGGTGTTGGGAAATGTGTGAAGCATTTGGAGATGTTGCAAAGGGAGTTTCCCGGGGCTTTGACATGGTTTGCACCTGAGGATGAGGAGTCGCGGAGAAATCGGTTTGTTGAAGAGACTGCAGACGTACACACTCTCGTTTGCAGTGATTCTTGTGACATTGCTTGTGCCACAGAAGGACATGTAGCCACAGAGTGGCTTGTGTGTCCCTGGCCGAAAGTGAAATCCTTCCAGCAGATCGACGTGCATCGAAGTCTGCACCCGTCGCGCTCGACCTGAGTGAATGACATTCACGCCAAGGCTGTGCACGCTTACACCGAAGGTTTCCAGTTGCAGGCGCCTGCGCCCATTGATCCGCGTTGTCCATGTGGCAATCTGTGGAAGAAGGTGAGCACTGCTTCCTTACGGCTCTTTTGAGCACCATGTTTTGGTAATGGTCTTAAATGTTTTTTCTGTCCACCATGTAGTCCTGGAGAAAAATCAACCTGTACGACATGAACCACAAGACGGAAGCTGTAAGTGACAGTGTCCGTCAGTCGAAACCATATGTTATTGAACGTCAAATATCCTTTACGTTACAATTGATGCATTGTTGACTGTCCTGTGCAGATTCAAGTCAACTTCTATCGATCTCCATCATGTAGCTGCACAATCTTCCCCGACGGCAGGGAGGAGGGCATCTTTGTTTACTCTGCCTCAACGGATTTCACCCATGCAGCAATGCTTTGGGTGTTAGCACTCGCGTGCAGTGGAACATCTCTTACCGCAACGCATGGGGTGTTCACATTCTATGCTGATGCTACAAAGCCCCTGAATTTTGCGTGTAGAACAACTCTTGCAAAAGCAATACAAGCATATGTTTGCTTGATTGAGGTGGAAGGGTTGGGGACATGTTGTTCTCACTGTGGAAAGTTCCCTCAAAAACTGGTGTGCGATGGAACAGCGTTGGTGAACATGAATGGTGACATTGCGGATGGATGTCTATACACTCAGCCCGTGGCGTCAGCAGCGGTGTCTCGGAAGCGCATGCCCAAACGCATGGTGACAAACATGCATGCGCGGATCATCCTTGGTCGTCTAGGCATGCAACGACGGGAACGTGACATAGTGGTTCAAAGTGACTATGATATTCTCATGAGTGAGCTGACATCATGTCGTGCGGATGACGTGGCAACAATTTTCGACTTGTCAAAATTCACAGTGGAGGAAGAACCTGTGGTAAGTGGTGTCCCCCTCTGCTGTTAACTTGCACCTCTGGCTTAAAGCAGCTCTAATGTATGTCATCGTTTTTCTGAATCAGCACTACACAGTGCAACGAAGCTACAAGGATTTTATCTACTCGTTGGGTGCCTGGGGCACGGACGTCTGCCTCATCCACTCCGATGGCCTTCTTGGTTTGAAGATCCTCATGGAAGAAGCAGAGAACATGACCTTGGAACTGTGGGATTTGTTGAGAGACCACATGCCCATCGTGGCTCGTGTCCTGGATCGGCACATGAGTCCCATCATGATCAACCGACTGGCGATGTCGTGTGACGACTGGCGCAATGCGCGGAGTTTGCTTCCCGATGCCTTGGTGAAACTTCTGACTCGACTGGTACAAAGCTACGAAGAATTGTTCAAGGTGCACTGGCATCTTTGTCATGGTTTTGTCATTTGTAAGTTAGTGTGGTGGAACGTTTCAAGGAGTAACTGTTTGTCTTCTCTGGCAAGGAGAATCGAGAACTGGGGTTCCAGGACCTGAGGTAAAACCAGTGATGGAATGTTACCCATTTTGGCCAACACAGCTTCTTCGCCCTCTGTACAAGGATCTTGAACTTCCGGACGGCAAAAGTTTGCACGCCAAAGATGATGCAAAATGTGGTGCTGAGAAGCCAGCACCCCTTCCCAAGAAGTCAACAACAGGTATCTTCACTGTTGTGTGTCCGCATCTGATAATTTATGGCTTTCATGTGATGTACCACGGTGACTCGCCGAACGACATCTTCACAACACTCCTGACAAAGTTTCCAGTAAACCAGCGACCGAAGTTCGTCTTTTACGACAATGCATGCAAGCTTTACTCCTACAGCTTAGCGAGGGATCCTGAGCTCATCGCAAGGACACGTCTTCTTTGTGACCGGTTCCACTATGGTCACACACAGTCTGCCAAGCACACATGTTCTTCGGCTTTCAGTCCCGACATCTACTCGCGTCTGAAAGGTAATTTATGTTCCTTTTTTTTGCAGTAATGCTTCCTGTTTTGTAGTCATTGAAAGTTATAACACTTGTGTTCATGTGAGTTGCGGGTGTGAACACTTCAGCCAACGAGCAAGTGAACAGGTTCATCCAAAGGTTCACCATCCAGAGCTTCACGTACTCAATTCCAAACCTCATGGAGATGTGTCGTCTTGTCTTCGCGTACTGGAACTATCGAAAGAACAAGAACGAGACCTATGAATTTGGCACCGATGATGAGGTACATCAATTCCTTCCGGAATGTAGTGTAGATGAGGAAGAGGATGACGATGAGGATGGTGATGAGTTTTAGTTTTTCTTCATTGTGCCATTCAATTCGTTTCCTCTGTTAAGGTTTGCATGGAAATATTGTTCACAGTTGAAATAAAAGTTGTGGCATTTCACTTACGTTCATTGGAGTTTTCTCATTTAGGCTCCTCCAACCCACGTGCCCTCTAATTCACAAAAGACTTCACAACTAACTGCATCGTAGGACTCTCAATCCATATCATCTTTCTCATACCTTTATACATGTGAGCCCAGTCCACTGCATCTGAAAAGCTTCCTCTTTTACAGCTCAATCCTTGTTCATGGACACGACTGCAAAGGACCCACTATAAAAAACTGACCCTTTGATTACCATTTCAAAAACATTCATTTATTTCTCAGCCTAACAACATGCATCCTCTAGAACTCCCCAGATTACTACACTATTTATATGAAATCCTTCCCCAAACCCGTGTCTTGTAGACGTCTTACAAAATCAGCCTAGGTGGAACACAACCATTCTTCCTTGTGTGCCTGAGACTACACAGTCTTCAATCCCTAGTCACCTTCTTAGAAGATTTGTTTTCCTTAGAAAACCTATACATATAGGTTGTGTCATTTGGTTTGGTTTCTCCCATCATGTCACGTCTAATGAGAACTAAGGATTATAGTCAAAAGGCTTTCCTTCGTAACATGGAGACAACTACATAGTTAGCAACTTTTAGTAACACTTGGTACAAACACTTGTTGACAGCCTCTTCAATGAACTTCATTCTTGTGGGTACTACCATTAAATCACTTCACCTCACTTTTGAATATTCTTCAGCGGGACTCAGTATCCGCAAGAAAGTGAACTTTTCTGAATTCTGTTGAACATTTTTTCCATACATACATTCTACTATCATGTTAGTACGTACAAGTCCGAGTATGTACATACTGGTATATTCTATTACCATGTACTACTAGTATGTACTGAGTTGTGATCATGATTTCCGACTCTTGATGGAAACGATGTACACATGAATATATTAACATTGAAGGCAATCCAAAATTCTGATCCGACATAGTTCAGACCATCGCTTGACACATCTCGCGCTATACTAATGGAATCAATACAACACATAATGATCTCATTTCTTCTATTTCTGACAACAATCATGTGTCGTGCATATTTTAATTCAAAACTCAAATGCAGGTGGTCAGAATTTTTTCACAGATTAGCGCAAGTAATATGACTATCAAGCACAATCCTCATCTTTCCGACGGCCACGTCCTTTACGGACCGAATGGCAACAATCTTCATGAAGAGTTGGGCGCTTCACAGTGTGCCTTGCTCTCCTGACCGCTAAGCTAGGGGAATCTCCCGGTCTTCTCCAAGGAAATTTCAACTTTGGTCCACTCATCCGTCTTGGAGTTATCCCTCCACCTACTTTCACATCCTCAGATGCTTCCGCACTCATCCTCTGCTTTCTTCTCTTTCGGACTGGGGACTGTCCCTCTCCTGCAGCATCAGCCTCCTTCTTTGAAGTGACATTGTCTGACGTCTTCACAATCGGGTCTTCGCGAACTGTGTGTACACCCACCTTTACAAACACACAGATTGTTCATGCTACACACACGACAACAAACATTCTAGATACAGGCTACACGCACGACGACAAAATTGACCATTCCCACTTACAGTATCTCCACGTTCCCGCCTGAAATTGGCCGAAAATCCGGTGTTGACAAAATCCGGTGTTGACAACTCTGCTTTCAGTCTCTTCATTCCATCACAGAAATCCTGCACAAAAAACAATGGGGTTAGAAAGCAGAATATTTTTTGAAGCAACATTAAATGAAGACCACCCATTACCTGCATCTGACTTATGTTTGTCGAAACCATGTCGACGACAGCTGCTCCACCTCTACCTGCATGGCATGAAACTGTTTGTCAGTTACAATTCAACATGTCACTGGAATATTCGCTTTGTAAATGCCACGACTCACCATCGACGCATCGTGGTCGAACAGTTTGCACTGCACGCTCGAACGAGTTGACCACGCAGTTGCAGTCCACAATGAAACTCCGGGCGTCGTCTTTACACGCTCCCAACAGGTTTTCCATGAATCTGACTTGTTCAATCAGTTCCTCCTGCTGCTCGGATCGTGTTGCTTCTTTCATCTGCTTAGCAGTCGATGATGAAGGTGTACCAGGCGTCTCAGAAGCTGGTACCCACGCGGGAACCCAGTCAGTCGCACTGGCTGGAGGATCAGCCGACACCCCAAAACATGGCACAAAGGGTACTGCTGGTGTAGGAGAATCTTCCGCAGGCGATGCTTCCTGCGGTGGGTGCTGGGGGCGGGCGCTAGTCCCCTGTGGTACGTCAGTGGCGCTAAACACCTGCATACACCGAGAACGACTCGTCATAACCAACCAACACGAAACCCATGGCAACACCCGGACATAAAACGTTACCTCTTCCGCGGCCGGCGGTTGCGGCCGAGTGTTCAATACTTGTTCTGCTCTGTCCACGTTGTCAGTGGTCTGAGTAGGTCGCTCCCGACACTGGGTCGGAGCTTTAGGCGCTGCGGCTTGGGAATTGATGTGGACGGACGCCGTTGCATCAGACGGCAGTGCATCCGACGTTGCAGCGCGGTTGTGCACTACGTTGCTTCTTGCTGCCTTCTCTGTTGACGCCACATCGCTTCCGGCAATCTGGGTGCTCTCCGCCTGCACAGCTCCGGAACCCTTGCAATAGAAGCACAAAGAGTCAGGACACGCAAGGTGCGATTCAGAACCCGAACCTCAGAACAGAACAAGCAAAGAAGCTCAGCTCCCGCACCTCATACTCCGAAGACTCGTCGCCGTCAGAGCTTGCTTCGCACTCAGATTCGCGTTTGCATTTGTTCACGTCTTTAACCTTTTGCATCGCCCGACAAATGTGAATCAGGACGCCGAACTTGCGAGGAATCGTCGTTTGAGAGAGAAGAAGTGCGTAAGGATTTACTTACGGGTTGGCACCATTAAGAAGAACTTTTCTTCAGAAGACATTTCCGATAGACACGGTACAGAGGCCGATTTCTCGCGTCCCTCTGTCCAGTACCGCAAAGAAAATCATAAAACTTCTTGCGCTGGCGGAAAGGGTTCAGCAACACCCACTTCTATTGGAAAAATACTTCCAGGTCGAGAGTTTTCTTAGAAATCGTCGGAATCTTGGTGTCGGGAGAACACCCCCGAATGAGTGTCTGTGCCCACCAAGCTTGAAAGAACAACCACAGTGTCCACTGGCAGGTTCGTGCGTACTCCTCCAACTTGAGAAACGGTTTAGAAGACGGCCTGAGATTTAAGGACTCCACAACTCCCTTTCTAGTCGTCCAGCGCATTTGACCAACCCCAAATCTTGTGTCTTTGTTGGTCAAAAGCCATTGATCCTCATTGGCGGATGCAGCGCGAAGATCTGTTACGTCAAACAGAGTTCAGGTTATGACTAGTTCAATCCGACATGCTGAGCAATTCGACATCCTGAGCGAGGGGAAGCAAAAACAGTGACCTTCTGTCCTGCCCTGGAATTTGAAGGCCCTCCAGTCGATGCCGGGCCACTTAGGCCACTTGGCAAACTTGTCAGCGATCACCTCTTCCTTCTCCTGCGTTTGAGTAGCCTGGTCTTCTTGCTCTTGCTGATGCTGCTGTTGCTATTGCTGTTGCTGCCGCTGCTGCTGCTGTTGTTGCTGCTGCAGCTGCTGCGGCGGCTGTTGATGCTGTTGCTGCTGTTGCTGCTGTTTCTGCTGTTGCTGCTGTTGCTGCTGATGCTGCTGTCACTGTTGTTGCTGTTGTTGCTGCTGTTGCTGCTGTTGCTTCTGTTGCTACTGTTGTTGCTGCTGCTCCGGCTGCTGCGGCTTCTGCTGCTGCTGTTGCTGTTGCTGCTGCTGTTGCTGCTGCTGCTGCTCCTGCTGCTGCTGCTGCTGTACCTGCTGCTGCTGTTGTACCTGCTGCAGCTGCTGTTGCTACAGCTGCTGCTGCTGTAAAGCTTGCTGATGCTATTGCAACAGCTGCTGTTGCAGCTGTAGCTGAAGCAACTGCTCTTGCTGCGACCGCTCCTGTTGTTGAGAAGCAGGCACTTACTGATGCTGCAATGACTGTTGCTGACTAGTTTGTGACGGTTGCGGCTGCTGCTGCTGCTGCGTCTGCTGCTCTGCAGACTGCGGCGGATAGAGCCACTGCTGCTACTGTTGTTGCAGTTGCGGCTCGTGCTGCTATGAATACTGTTCCTGACGATACTACGAGGGATACTGAGAGGCGTCTAGTGGTAGTTGCTGGCTACCGGAGCTTACCTCCACATAGCGGAGCACGTCGTCCTCATCTCCCTGTTGCCCTTGCACATCTTGCCCCATGTTGCCCCATCTAAACCGGTCACCTACGAGAGAGATGCTACCATCGGTGACGTCGCTCACTTCCAAGGGCACCTGACCAAAGAGTAGGGACTGATATTTACCCGCGCCTTGCATCGTGTTCCATGACGGTCCTGGCAGACCAGAAGACCAACGACAAAATTTCGTTCTCAAGCCACATGAGAGAAAACCCAGTGTAACGGGGCTCAAAAGCTTACAAAACACAGAACCAAAGACGGCAAGATATCTTCTTCTCCTCCATGTTTCTTGTTCTTTGGTTCTTTGTCAATTTGTTTTCGGCCAACGACCCCGGCAGCCAGAAAAGAATCTTGATTGCCTGTTCTTTCGCTCTTTCCCAATCTCTTAATTGCCTTTCTCCGAATGAAAGTGTTGGCCGACCATTCAGCGGGCCGGCAAAGGAATCGGCAAAGCAATCGGCTGAACAGACAGGTTGACAGTCTACCGAATCAGCCGCCCTGTCCACAGGCAATACAGCCATCATATGGCTCTTCCCGTGAGCAAACCGCCCAACCACCCACCCTTCTAGCCACACAACCACCAACCCTGCAAAGAAGTCATTTCACACACAAGACTCACAAAATATGCGAAGTGCGTTGGACGGCGCGATCCGCACCAGCGACATGCGAGTGAAGGGCGGAGTGTCCACGAAATCGTACGGAAGACAACAAGGAATTGGCACCTTTCCATTGGCGTCCACCCACTCGGCGTTAGAAGGCAGATCTTTGCGGTAGGGTCGGGGAAAGGCGACGAGCCTCCAGCGGCCACATCCACAAACTACTCAACTGGCATCCGAGAGGGTCACAGGGGCGCGCGCGTGAACCACTAAGTGTCGTGATCTAAGGATGGCGGCTGTCCGCCCTACGCTCCTAACTCTCGCTCGATAAAACCCTACAAGACGAAAGAATGACGGGTTAAAAGGAATCTGACGGGGTTCGGAGGTGCATGACGCTTGTATAGGCATGTCGTTGTCAAGCGTCGTGCATATGCACCTTTTGAGCATGAGGAAAATCAGTAACTCCGTTTCGTTTCAACACTACGGGTACCAACCTCTTTTTTCCTTCCAGAACAAAACGGGTAGGCTGTCTACGTTCAGCACAAGAAGAGGCGAAGGATGTCGCTCTGGTGCAACAAAACGCGACACTACATGCGGCGGTTGCCGTTCTATGATCGACAGCAAAAACAATGAACAAATTCTGTCACGACATAGGTATAAGTTTTCAAAACGCTTTCGGGTGCAATGCACGTAATAATGTGGAGGGTGCGCGATGTCAACCCTCAAAGGTTGCGGCAACCGGCGTCGAGAATCTTTTCCCATGCTCTTTTCGTGCATGAAGAAAAGCTGCAACTACGGAACGGTTCAGCAAAACGAGTATTGCGTCGTGCACATGCTCGTTTTGTTGAAGAACAAAAACAATAACTCGGTACCGGCTGAACAAAGCCAGTTTCAAGCCGCATTTTGGTTACAAACCATAACGGCTAGCCTCACTCCGTTCTACCGAGGAAGAGCCGACGGTCCTCGCTCTGGTGCAACAAAACGTGACACTACATGCGGCGGTTGCCATTTGATGATCGACAGCAAACATAATTCAGGAATTCTCTGACGACACCGATGTACGTTCTCAAAATGCAAGCAGGTATGGTTCACAATTTGTTCTAATAGTTCGCGATGTCAAACTGAAGGTTTGCGGCCACCAGCGTCGACGAATTTACGAACCGTTTCTGACGTGATGGTTGAAATAGCATGCCCATGCAGGGAACGACGCTTTCTTCTTTGCACGACACATGTACCATCGGGTCAGCGTACCTGACGATAGAAGGATACCATTGGCGTCCTCACAAAGCCGGCTTATGAAGCGTCATTGAAAATGTGGTGCAGCATGGGTGGCGATTGATTATTGGAAGTTGAATCGGAGCGATCCTCATGCATGCATGAACCCCGACGGAAAGGGAACATGCTGCTCGATGCTGGAGTGGCAAATAAATGTTGAATTGGACGTCGGATTGAGGGCCTCGAGTGTCTTAAACCAGGGGTTTGTCATGTTTTCGACTTTGACCAGGCGACGATGTAGTGTTGACGCGATTGGTTTGACCTCTAAGTTTTAACACCGACTTGCATAGACGACGATCCCTCTGTCTGACGTGGCGGTGGAGGTCGCCAGTGCTGACGCGGCGGTGAATGGTTCATGAAGCACAATACCGGGCTCCCTCTTCCAAAACGTCTAAACAAAAACGGTCGCTGCGGATTGGTCACGCAACGGGCTTCTGGTGTCTGCACAATAATAGACTCCCCCTTTTTTCGTCAAACAATAGCGATCGCTGTGGTGTCTTCACGATGAAGAGGCTATGGTTCGTGCGCTCGCGTTTGAAATGCTTGCTGCACAAAAGCAGAGTCCTGATTTCCTCAGACAAACGAAAGTGGGATCATGACATGCTTGTTGTTGCACAAAGCAAGGTACTAATTTCCCGTTTCGTTGGATACCTGTTCCGTTTAACGCCTGTTTCATTGAACACCGATCTCGTTAGACACCTGTTTTGTTAGTCCCCTTTTTCATTGGACAACTATATTGTTAGTCACCTGTTTTGTTAGGCACCTTGAAGGCACTGGATCCGTGCACTCGCAGTCGACATGCCTGGCACAAAAACGGAGTCCGCTTTTCATACCTCGCGACGAAGCCAGGCTCCTCTCCGTGTTTTATGAGGAAAGAAATGATTTATGTAACCGTTTCATTCTGGTTTGCTCACTCTTTTCCTCGGTTTGTGACACATTCTTGTGATCAGCTGCGATGATGAATGTGGTGGTTTTTAGTGGCCAGTGTACACTTTTCGTATGTACCGGTCAGACACATGCTCTTTGTTTCGACGAAAGTGACGTCTTTGTCCATGTCATGATGGCGTTCATCGAATGCGATTGTTTTATGAAAGCCGCACGTTTGTCTCTCAAACCACGTGTACTTGTATACTAAACATTAGAATGTTAAGGTTTTCGTCCTTCACCATAGTTCTCCTCTACTTTGACTAGTTTCTATCATAGGATACGCCTTTTGTGCGCATGAGGACACGAGGTCCGAAACTACCGGACAGATACCTGTTCTTTGTTCCAAAGAAAGGGATGTCTCTCTGCATGTGAAAGTTGCTTCCATCGATCCAATTGTTTTACGTAACCGACTAGCGCCGCTAGTTTGTGCGTCAAACCGAGTTCAGTTGTATTTTCCACCTTAAATCATGCGGGGTATGCGGACCATCACATTTTGCCTCCATTCTGTCTCGTTTCCATCATAACATGCTCTTTGTGCGCACGAAGCCCGGCTTTTAAAATTTTATGTAGAAATGTCCTCAACCGCTAGCTTCCAACCGACATGATCTGCGGGTGAAGGTCAAGCGCTGCTCGCAAATGTGACAGCACCTGAATCTGCCATTACAATCTTCTCCCCACAACCGGACAAGCTCTACAGCGCTGCTCGAGGTCGACCCTCTCAAACATGCAAATGGCGACATCGAAACAGTCGCGGTCATCATAGCTTTACATCAAGGTTACTCGCTCATGTCTCGTTACTTGAGGGTCTTTGACCCTCAAGTCATTCCGTTTTCCCGCCCACAGCCCAGGGGACCACGCCTGAGCCACGTGGAGCGAGACTCACTACAGATCAGATCCGGCGAAAATAGGGCGAGTGAACGGTACATGGTATACTTTTGGGTCAATTACTTCGTTAGCTACGAGTGCGAAATTTTATTGTCTTAGGTGATTCGACTCGTAACTTATTAACAATACTGGTTCCTGACAAAACTTATTTGCAAAAAGTAGCCCCGGTCTCCGCGGGGTCGCTCCAATTTTTTAACCGACCAATTTGAAATCGTTCTTCTGGCCTCGAACTTAGACAGAAGATCTTTCCTAGTCCGAACGTGTTATACCGGATAATTATATGTCTAAATCATGCGACAAAAACGTTTTGCAAACACCGTACCTCAATCTAGGTCTATCTAACAAGACATTTTTCCTCATCAGAAAGAAACGAATAACGCATCAATTTCAGTGATAAATAAAAAATTTATTAAATTAAAAAAAGAATAATATTTTTCATTTCATTATAATTCTAGGGGAAGTTTCAATGATTTTTTAGCTTGAAGATAGTGTATAAAGAATTAAATAAAAGCACTATAATTTTTTTCACACTTCTTCTACGAATAAAGAGTATTGGAAAAATCATGAAATTAAAATTCACTTAAAATAAATTTTTTGCGCGTTCATTAAAGTCACTAAATAATGAAATGGTGAATAAATGAACAAAATTCTATCTTTTCATGTTTTAAAGAGTAATGTTTATCTTTTAACTTTGTTTTCAACATGGAAGCAATTCAAAGATTTTTTTCATGTTTATAAAGACATGAAAAGAAAGAAATAATGCAAAAAATTATCTTAAGGATAGAATTCTTAAGATTTTTCATAAAAATACCGTTTTATGGTTATTGATTCCGGATGAATGATGAAATTTAAATATTCTAGAAATATTTATCTGTATTTAATTCCTTTTCAAAAAAAATCAACCCGTGTTAAAACGTTTGTAACAATGGTTTAAGAATTTTAATATCCCCAAATATGTGGTGGAATTTTAAGTTTACGTTGTTAAGAACAAATTTAATGTTCTTCATGAAAAAATGTAATATTCGAACATCATATTGTGAGAGGCTTTTGAAATTAATTAATTATAAGTTTTCATATAATTAATTACTTAAAACCCCCTTCAAACAAGATGTTTTAGTATGAATCTTTCCATTAATGGCATAGTGTAGGGTCTTACAAACTTGAAATAGAATTAAATTACATGTTTGTGGAAATTAAAATTCTTAAACCATCCTCATAATAGTTTTCATCTGGGTTTAAAATTTCCTCAAAGGAATGAAATATAAAAGAAAATTGATAAATGTTTTCAATTTCATCATTTATACAGAATTCATAACCATAGCACTTTTATTTTTATGAGACATCACAAACTTTCTATCATTAATATAAATGTTTGCATTATTTCTTCCTTCTTATGTTTTTGTCAACATGAACAAAATCTTTGAAATTCCTCCATATTGAAAACAAATTTGAAACAGAAAATTTACTTTTTACAACATAAACAACTAGAATATTGTCCATTAATTTACGATTTCATAATTCTTAAATTTGATGAGGGCGCAATTTTTTATTTTTAAGTGGCATGGCATGTCATGTTCATTAAAATCATATTTATTAAATAGATAATCAATAAAAAATCATTTTATTTTTATTTGATTCTTCAGACATTATCGTTTAAGCTACAAAATCATTGAAACTTCTTGTAGACTCATAATGAAATGAAAAATATTATTCTTTTTTAATTTTTTATTTTATATTTATCACTTAATTTGAGGCGTAATTCGTTCTTTTTCTGATGAGGCAACATTTCTTATTATATACACCTAGATCGAGGTATGGTCTCTGTGCAAAAAGGTTTTTTCGCATGATTCTGATATATAGTTCTTCACTAGAACATGTTTGGACTAAGAAAAATCTTCTGTGGAATTTCGCGGCCAGAAGGTTGATTTCAAATTGGCTGGTGAAAAAGATTGGAGCGGCCGCGCGGAGACTGGGGCTACTGACTGCAAATAAGTTTTTTGATGAACTAGTATTGTAAATAAGTTGCGAGTCGAATCACCTAAGACAATAAAGTTTCGCACCCGTCACTAACGAAGCAATTGTCCCTATACTTTTCCGAGTCGGCTACGGCGTCGCACAAAATCGCCCCTGCTCACCTCACGGTGCCCGAGGCGTTCTGGCAGTGCTCCTTCCACACCTCCACTCCGCGACACCTGTCTCGTCTGTTCTGTGGCATCCACTCCACCGCATGCCACCCACTCTGGGCGAGTCCTCGTTCACCCCGCGCTGACAGCCCAGACCAATGGCGGCCACGCGAAGTCTGCTGACGCGTGCCGCTGGCGATGGCGGGCTGCGCCCAGCTGACGGTGCAAGAGAGGGCGGCAGAGAGGCGCCATTTTCCCACGTAGCGGTGCGGCACGTAAATGCCGGTGCGGTGGGCTGGCGCGCTGCTCACGCTCGGCTGTCCCTCACAGCTTCTGGGTCCATCCAGTCGGCCGCCCTTGTATGGCGGAGGCGGCAGGGGTACGGTGACGAGCTTTCCACAACTTACCGCGGCAACAGCAGCAGCAGCAGCAGGCAGGAAAAGCGACAACACAAGCCCATGACCGTTCAAGCAGCTGCAGGGCGCAAGCCCCAGCCAGCCCTGGCCAAATCCACCAAGCCGTCTCCCAACACCAGCACCAGCACCAGCAGCACCAGCAGCAGGCCTCTCACGCCCTCCAACTCCACCCCTTCCACCCCACTCGCCTCCTCCTCCACCTCCTACCTAATGAGCCCGGACGAGGCATCCGCGCTCAACCTCCCAGCGAAGCCGCCGGCGACGCAGGAGGACACCGTGCGGCAGGCAGCGGAGGCGGCGGCGGTGGCGCTGCGGCTGGCGGAAAGGGCAGCAGAGCCGGCCACGCTGCGGCAACGCCAGCAGACACTCAAGCAGAAGCAGAAGGCCAGCGGCGGCAGCAGCAGCGGCACTGGGGCCAGGGTCCAGGTGGAGGTCCCGCTGAGGGACGAGGGCGCGGAGGCGCAGGCCGCCATGGTGGCGGAGCTCGTGCGGGCGGCCGTCAGCCGCTTGCCCGGCGCCGCTGCCGGCAGCGGAGGTGGTGGTTCTGGTCTGAGCCGGCCTGTGAGCCTCGTGTTTGCCCGGGCTGACGTGGCCGAGGCCGCGGCGCGCATCCTCCTCCCTGACGCGCCGTCTGCCGCTTCAGTACCCGACGCCGTGCCTGCTGCCGCGGCAGCTGCTTCAGAAGCAGCTGCCACGACAGCAAGCACGGCGTCGGGTACGGAGCCACGGCGCAAGTCTGGTCGGCGGCAGTCGGGCAAGAAGAAGGCGCAACAGGGGGACGAGCAGGCCAGCGGGGGCGGCAATGCGCAAGGGAGTGGGGAAGAGAACGCAGGTGCGCGTGGGTCGGGGTGGGTGTTCTTCTCCCTTGAGGATGGCGAAATGGAGCGGGCCGCGCACGCCTCGACGCGCTCGCAGTTGGCAGTCGTGGTGGGTCCCACGGCGCAGCAAGCTCCCAGCCTGCTCTCCTTCTGCCGGTCCGTGGGTCGGACGCCGGTGCTCGTCGTCAACCCTGAGTGGATCAGTTCTGACGGGTTGCTTGACGTCGGGAGCAGCAGCAGCAGCAGCAGCAGTAGCAGCAGCAGCAGCCCTGCTGCTGTGGAAGCGGTTGTGGAGGCCCTGCGAAGCACCTTCTCTGTGGCGTACTCGTTCACGCCGCTGGCGGTGCAGGGTCTGCTTGGCAGCAGCAGCACCTCCATCCTGCTCTGCCCTGGGCCTGCTGCCGCTTCTGCCTCGTCGGGCGGGCGCGGTGGCGGCGCCGCTCCCTGGGTGCTGTACGAGGAGCGCGCTGGCGGCGGCAGCAAGCGCGTGGCGGTGCTGAGGCGGCGGCCGAGCGCGGAGGAGCTGCAGGCGCTGCTGTACGCGTCCATGGCCGCGGAGTCGCCCGTGTCCAAGTCGATCCAGTTTGTGCGATCGCTGTTCGGCAAGGGTTGATGGGCGCGAAAGTTAGGCGTGGATGGAGACGATGTCGGAGGAGGCGCAGTTCAAAGGAGGAGGTCACTGAGGGGAGGCAACATTCCTGGCACGGCGTTTTTGTCTTGTCGTTTTCGCCTGCCGTGGTTTGTGTGGGAATGAGTGCCGACGTTGAGGAACCATGAACTGTGTGCGATCTCGGAGTTTGACACGCATGCACGCATGCATGTCCATCGTTTGCAGCGATGGAGGAAGAATGCGACCGAAGGGCGCAGCCTGCAATGTGGGGCCAGCAATGACGAGCCCTCGTTTTCTTTGTCAAGCCTCTTGTGGGAGCAGGTAGGCGGAGGTTCAGACCACTTGTGGCCTGCAGGCATGCTGGCATGGGACGCCTGCTAGGCACACAACTCGCCCCCCTTTCCCCCCACTGTTTTTTCAAGCCCCTTGTTTTCCGTCTTGGACTTTTTCGCCTTTCATGAATCAAGAACCGCACCTCAGACTTGCAATCATAGGAGCCACGCGTGGAAAACAGAGTTCAGGAGCAGATTCATGCCTCCCGATCACACCCTCATTCATTGGCGCTTCCATGGTGGTATGGGCACACAAGGCAGGCCATTATGAGGGCCCCTGGTGATAAGCCCCAACCTGAATTTTCGTAAGGTTCAGCCTACATGTCCTCACTATGAGAGCCTCTGCATAAATTTCAAGTACCTCAAGGGGTGTCTCACAAAAGCCTTAGTAATGCAGGTGAACACAAGGGGAGCAAGGGAACAATTCAGAGATATGAAGAAGACTAGTAGTGCTGGACTCGCGAGGCAGTCATGGATGTGCTGGAGTCTTTTGTGACGCGACGCGATAACAAGAAGAGTGCGTGAGCGTAGGTGAGCAAGCGTGGGTCGAGGTCCCACGACCAAGGTCTCGTCCACAACAAGATTCGACCCAACTCCCATGGGTCCGCATTCTGGCCAGTGTTGTTGGCAAAAACCCAGGAGAATTCAAAATGTCGAATCCAGGCGATACCACTCGGACGAACACCCCTGTCCCGCCCTCCCCCCGAAGTCATAAAACTGTAAAGTACCAGCCGGAGAGCACGTCCACTTCATGCATATGTGATGCACGAAGTCCTACACAAGAGTATCTCGCATTTCCATGCATGCATGAGGCCAAGCAGTCGGCAACCTGTCCATCAAGCTGCCACCATGTAAATGGAAACTATGCAGCGTGTTGGGGCAGCAGCGTTGTTGATGCAGCGTGCGGGCTTCCACGCTCGTTGCTTAGGTCAGCTGCCCCCTCAGTCTGCTGCTCTAGAGTCTAAGTCTGGAAGCTCTGGGTTTTGTTACTCAGAAATGCGCGCGCCAGAGTTAGCGTCAGAAAGCAGCTGAAAACTGACAATGACTGATTAGGAATGAAGAATGAACAACAATGGGAGACCCCTCCAAGTTCTAGGCCCCCCCAGCTCTGTAGAGCTTGTTACTCAGTTCAACAGCCAATCAGAAAATAGCTCAGTTCAGGCTGGCAGGTTTTCTCGGTGAGGCCTGCCAGGCAGCCGACAGCCCAAAACCCGGGCGTCGTCCGTTTTGCCTGAAAACTGGACCATACCATAATACCGCCGCTGCGAACGCAGCCGTGCGGTCAGAATCTGCTAGAAAAATAGTAGCGAGGAGTTATGGCAGCCTAAAC